>CM060975.1:324577017-324829517 GCA_030765065.1 Deroplatys truncata
GGCCACCATATTAGCTCAGCTGTTTCACACTCTAGTGATCAGTTGCTGTTTATGCTTCTGTTTGCGAAATACAACACATTGCATGAAGTTTATGCTTATATATTATGTCATTAAGTAAATGCTTAATTTGTATTGTAAATGTCCTCTAAGAATTACAAATGCTCTTCATCAATATCTACTATATTGAATTTCAAGATGGCTAACCTACAACCAGACAAAATGATGTCACTGGTCAGTTTTAAACAAATAATATCCAGCTCAATTTTTGAAGATTTAGAAGCTTGTAACAGTGATGTGTCATAATTTAAATTAGAGAGTTGAGGGTTGTTACACTACATCACTATGATATTCTTACTTGAACGCGTTTCGGGAGACGGCTTGTTCCTCAACTCCTTGAGTTGAGAGAAAATGCTGACGATGGGAACAAGCCGTCTCCCGAAACGCGTTCAAGTAAGAATATCATAGTGATGTAGTGTAACAACCCTCAACTCTCTAATTTAAATAATATCCAAATGTGCAAAACAGAGTTGCCATGTTGCTGTTGATATACAAATAGAAATGCTTTCCCATTACAATCCTCGGTTCATTGTGAACTAAAAGCTCATAATGCTCAACTTTTGCTTTCTGTTTTCATTCTAGTTTCCAATGCAGATTTATTGTGGAATAAACTGATATATTCTAATTATTAAATTGAGGTTAGGATTCCCATTCTTGATTGATTGTGCAGAGTGACAAAGTCGGGCCTCTCCTGTGATGGATAGTGGTGGTCCTTCAGCACAGCACTAGTCTGCACATGAGTGGTTGGAGAGGGGGATGCTCTCGCCCGACAGAAGTTCCAGAAACGATATAGAGATGCAAGGAGAGATTTCCTCCCCTTCTTTAGTTCTGGATGGGAGTTCACAGTTCATCTGTTTTTTCCATGTAGTGAATATTCTCTAAGTCTCTGGCAGCTATATATATATATATATATATATATATATATATATATATATATATATATATTAGCAAGCGTATTCATGACAGTTAGTGAAGTGGTGGCTGCTGTTACTCTTAGAGCGATAGGGTGAGAGAAGAGGAGTCCTGTGTTTGACAGTGAGTGAGTGACCTGAAGAGAGAGCTAGAGTCCTGCATTTGGTACTGAATTAAAATAAATTAACTTTTATTTATGGACACTCTTTAACTGCTATGGTTCTTAGTGTCTCATTCTATATTGGGCATGAAAGACCGGAAATTTTGCTCAGAGGCCTCTTTATCAGGCTTGACGTTCTTTTATGTGCTGTAAATTTATGACACGGGACCACCAGCTTTACTTCCCTTCCAAAAAAACCCATGCTTAGGATTTTTATGCCCGAAAAAATCCATCGCCCTCTGCTGGGTTTGAAGCCACAATCTCGGGAACTAGAGGCAAGCATGGTAACCACTACACCACGGAGGACGACACAAAGGATGTATGAGGTACCACCTGGTGGTGTTTCATCACACTAAACAAGCTACACAGACATCCTGGTAACTTTTGGGTGGCACCTCATATAAATGAAATTAAATCTCCATGCCCTTTAAATTTAACATCCGTTTGGATCTCAACTACATTCAGAACATTGCCTGGTGCACAGTTACCCATGAACTGCAATGGAAAGATGAACATTGTGACTTCGTCCAGTTGCTGATAAAGAGGCCTCTGACGAAAATTACTGGTCTTTCACACACAATATAGAATGGGACACTAAGGACCAAAGTGTCCATAAATAATAAAACCAACTCAATACATCCTTTGTGAGTCAGTGTCTCAAGTGGCTTTGTGCTAGGTGGTTGCATTTAGTTTTTATGCACATTTCCCCATTGTAGTATGTTTTATGATGATGATGATGGATGCGTGAGAGCAATGTGTATGTATAAACTTTGGTTTCAGACTTGCAAAAACAAATACATAACATGTTGAAGCAAGCATTTGGGAAAGACACTTTAAGTCACAGTCTAACTTACGACTGGTTTAAAAATTTTCAAGATGGTGGAACACTGATAATGATCTGTGTTCAGGATGGCATCAACCAGCATTACTTCTGAAAATGTTGCTGCAATGCGGAATACGGTGCTGGAAGATTGTAGGCAGACCATCCAGGACTTATGCAATGTTGTGGAGCTGTCTTATGGGACATGTCAAAGGATTTTGTCCAACAAACTGGACATGCAATGGACTGTCACAAGTTTTCAGCAACAAACAGAAACAGCATCGCATGCAAGTCTGCTGAGAACTTCAAGAAAGGGTTGAAAGTGAACCAGACTTTCTTTTGAGGGTTATTACTGGTGATGAAAGTTGGGTTTATGGGTAGATCCTGAAACCAAGTAGTACAAGTCCACTGTCACCCCATCCCAAGAAAATCCAGCAAGTGAAGTCTATGCTCATCTGTTTGTTCGTGTTCTACCATGATATCCTGGCATGGTTGAGGGAGAATGTACTACGAAAACATCCAGAAAAGTGATTGGCTCCTCCATCATGACAATGCAAGGTCACACACTGAGTGGATCATCCAGGAGTTTCTGACAAAAAAGCAAAATGACAATTGTTCCTCATCCATCGTATTCACTTGACCTGAGACAGAGCGACTTTTTGTTATTCCCCAAAATGAAACTGAAGTTTAAGGGCTGAAGATTTCACTTGAGGAGATTCAAGTGGAATCACAAGTGGTACTAAACAGGCTCATTTCATGGAGCTTTCAGTTCATTGAAAAACCACTGGGAGTGATGTATACACTCCCAAGGGGACTACTTTGAAGTGGACGGTGGTGAATAAAATTCAGGTAAGGTGTAATTTTATTTATTGGTGTATTTTGGGAATTTTGGGTAGCACCTTGTATCACATGTTTATCATTTTGTAAACCCTAGTTCACTGGGACCTAACCCATAATGACCTGCACTGCACTTACCTCTAGTTGGAACAGTTATAGTGTGGGCCAACACACCATCTATCTGCTCGTCTCCTTGCTCACTGGGACTCTCTCCGCTACATTGACTGTTCTGGGCAGACAACGAGCGCTGTGTAGGTGCAGCTGCTTGCGGACTGGTGGCCTCTGACTGTGAACGAGAAGCTCTGTATGATGGCGTCTTTGATCGAGAATGAGGAACAGGTGAGGAACCACGAGACCTTGGATAATGATGTTCTAGAGATGGACGTGAGTTCATGAACTGCGGCGAATGGTTGTTTGGAGTTGCTGTTCCAATCACATGTGATATACAGTCATCAATATTCTTCTTCAGTTCCTGCAGGCAAACAAGCAGCCGTTGAAACTGACAGAAGCTGAGTTTCCTGATGGTCTGGTCTAGTGGCATAAGTTTGTATACTCTTAAACCTTTTAATTATGTTTAATGTTCAGCAACAACCCAGAGAAACTTTTGAACATGTGATGCAAAAAATGTTCACCAAGCACATGCACAAGCACACTGAAGTGACAGATGTTGACTAGCCCTAATGGTTCTCATATTGCAGCCAACCTGCATAATATCTGTAACAATCATAGCCAACTGCTGCAAACAATCCCCAGACACGTGCAAAATAAAACTGTGTAGTAGGTAAGCAATGAGCAACCGGTCATTTTTAGAAAGTCCTGACCATGCTTATTTGTAAGCAAAGGAACGTAGTTATTGCACGGTCATATCCTATTCCTTATCCACTGCTTTCCATACAAGCAATCATTGGAGTGTTCAGTAGGAAATCAATGTGAGAGCTTGAGGACAGTTCAGTTACTTGAGAAGTGTGCACATTCTTACTATATGGCAAGAGGAAAAACTGCAGTCCTGGCTACATCCTTCAAAATGAAGAATGTAAGACAGGATGACAGATGTGGAAATGAGTAAGGTGCAGATGACAATGTGCCCTAATAACAACAGGGACGCAAACATGCTCTACAATTTAATTGCAGAGTTGACCAGCACCACAGAGGGGCCACTGATCCAACGTTTGGAGGATTTGCTCTCCACCTAGCAATCAATAATTCTGTGCACTTTGAAGACATGCTGGTAAATGTACACACATTGGTGAGTTCTTCAGCATTGTCTATCCAGGCGTGTCATCCTCCGTGGTCTAGGGGTACAATGCTACCCTCTAGTTCCCTAGGTTGTGGGTTGTGGAAGGCAATGGGTTTTTTCAGGTGTAAAAATCCTTAGCATGGCTTCCTTCGGAAGGGAAGTAAAGCTGGTGTTTCCAAGTCTAGATTTAAGGCACATAAAAGAACCTTAAGCCTGATAAAGAGGCCTCTGAGCAAAACTTCCAGTCTTTCATGCCCAATAAGAACCATAGTAGTTAAGTGTGTGCATAATTTGATTTTTATCCAGGTGCGGCAATGTAAAAATCTGGATGCTCACATTCATGAGTATTTGTGGCAGGCTGACTGTGAGAACAACCGTTCAGCAGACCCTTTCCAAGAACTTATGAGTTAACACAACTAGTCAGTGTAATTTAGGGACAAAAAAGAATATTAGCTGCATTGTTTTAAGTGAAGCAATTGCATTCTTCAATATGTGCAGCAGTTAAATAAATAAAGAATTATAAAACACAAGTTGTGTTACGACGTTCTCCAGCATCAAATTATTATACTAACAAGTAATTCTAACTACATATTAGACCAAAAAATGTCAAGCTCTACTGGCAAACAAAATTCCATGCTGCATCGCTTCCTGTGCAATCACAGCAACAATTACTATATTAAATATGTGCACAGGCTGTTCCTTTGGCGTCCGGTATAGACCGCGTCATTACTTTGGAAGTACACTCTGCCGACCTATGTTAAGTTTCTTCCCAGGGCTACTGGTACTGACAGGTCCCACCTCCCATTGGCCAACCGCACTGCCTTCCAAACCCAATTTAGTGGTTTGCCTCCCTCTCTGTTAAGCTTGCTGTTGTCTTTACAGATTTCAATACTTTCTCATATTATTGTGTGTGTAACACCAGCCAGAATGGTGCCCTGTTTTTATCACGTGTTCAAGTGCAGATTTCTCTGCCTGGGAATATTTTATGGATCTAATATGCTAGTTTCTGCGACTTTGAATCGATCTGCCAGTTTGTCCAACATATGAGTTTCTGGAGTCACAGCTGATATTATACACTCTGGGATTTAATAAAGGTGGAACTTTGTCTTTCACGGCTGACACCTGAGATCATAATTTTCTGCTTTGTGTGTATCTAGCCCTTATGTTGTACTTGTGTAACACCTTGGATAGTCTCTCAGAGAATTGGTGCTCATAAGGCAAAGATGCCCATCCAGTGTTGTTGTCGTGGATGTTTTATTTCTGTTCTGTGAAGTTTTTATATCTTGAGCCGAGTATCTGTTGGCTCTAAGTACATAATTTAGGTGTTTGATTTCTTTTGCTAAGTAGTCTGAGTGACAGATATACTTTGCCCTTTTGTATAGCATGTTTATCATCCCCTGTATGACTGCTGGAGGGTTGTGTAAGCTGGCCGGTATCTATCTTTCTGTGTATGTAGTTTTCTTGTAAACAGAACAGTATATGGTTTGATTCACATGTCATGTTCCAACAGGATACGAACAAAGGGTAACCTGTTTTCAAGTTCTAGTGTGAATTGAATATTCTGGTGTGTCAGAAATTTGTTTATATTGTGCTCTGCATGGCCAGATAACAAAAGTATCATCCGTATATCGTAACCATAGAAAAGACTTTAGAGGGCACATATCTACAGGGCTGCCACAACTGGTGACAAAGGTAATCCCATGCCGCTCCTTCTACAGTCTCCTTTATAACTGAAATATGTCGAAGATAAGCAATGAGCAATAATGTCCAAATAGGCATCTGGCATGTAATTAGTCGCATGATGACCAAGGCATCTAAGGGATGGTATATCAAAGCTGATAAATATATTATCTTCTCCAGTCGAAAGTCTCTGAGAGTCCTTAACGTAAGTTGGTGTTCTTCCTACTAGTTCTTGCAGCTTCCCAGCGAGAAATCTAGCTAGCATATATTGGGGAAGCTCACTATTGGTCTTAAGGGGACCTCACACTTAAGTACCTTCGAGAACCCATAAAGACTGCTGTTCTGGAATCATGAAGTGTAAGTGCTTGGTGCTTCTCCTTGGGAAGAGAAGAGTTTCTTATAAGTGCTGCCGCATTCCTCTCTATTCAAAGTAGCGACAAAACCTATACTGGAAGCCAAAGGAACATACTAATTACTACGTTTCTTTGGGGAACTGAAATTGATTTGAGTACAAATTTTTTAAATTGACCGAGTATGATCCATGTTAAATTCAATAAGCTTTGAGATCAATTTCAATACACAAGCTGGACTTACTTTGGCAAAGAATGAACCTGTTAAACATAAATATTACACAAAGGTTTTGAGGTTATTGTATCATGGTTTTGTAAACAATATGCAAGGTTAATAGGAAAATGGTAAACGTGGCCCTGTTGTGTCTATTATTACACCAGTTTCTAACAGATGTATTGTTCCTTCAACAAAACAAAATGGTCATTTTCTTGCATATAGTTTGTTTTCATTTTAAGGAGGAAGATTGCTTAAAACATTTCTGAAAGAGCCATGCCATCTTTAAATTCATATTCTAGTGGCCTGAACTGTACTTATAGGACAACAAAACGTTCTTGGGCATTTCAAAGATTAGAAAAGGAAAAGATGAGCAATCAGCATATTGGAATATGTAGGGGGACATACACCCAACAGGACCAACAACTGTAATTAACAGGAATCAATAATTAAGATAGGAATACAACCAATAATGTAATATAATACTTGAGATAACTTGCATCATAAAATGTAGGCATACATAAGGAAACGAGCTAGTAGTAGAGTTAAAAGCCTACCAACATTCACACACTAAAGTATACAAGATTAGGCAAAGAGAGAGCGAGAGAGGTCTGAGGGGAGACAAGGGCAGAGATAGGGGTAGAATTCCTGCAATGTCAAGGGATTTGGTAAAAGTCAGATGACAGAAACCAGAGTTATGAGTGTGACAGAGATAAGTGGACCAAAGGAGTCAGAGAGAAGCTTGACTTCCAAAATGGAAAATTTTGTTCTCATAGCACGCCAAGTAAATCACCAATAAGAATAAGGTTACACAAAAAGGCATGAAGGTCTGCCCCAAATTTTGACACTCTTTCATGTTCTCTCATGAGCTAACAGATGCAAGACTCTGTGTGTGTGCGTGCATGTGTGTGTGTGTGTGTCACAGCAAAATCTAAAGTAGTGGGAAGAATAGAACACAGTTTTTACATTATTTTATCATTATTCAAAAGGGAACAGTTGCTAGCCACTTCAATAAGTTATTGTATTGGAATAGATCAAGTTGTTAAAGGGAATACAGTTTATTAATTGCCTTCACCCACAATATGCTGAGATCCACCAAAGATAGGCATTTCTTCTCATCACCTTCACCTTGAGACATGATACAGGTGAGACAGCATGTGTATATGTCCGCCCTCTACAAATAAGTACAGCACTTTCTAAGAGGATTGAATCCAAGATTCAGTTTGATCTGAGTCTGCATTTTCATGCATTATTCAGTACGAATGTGTACTCAAATCGATTTCAATTACCCATGGAAATGTGGTAAATGTTACGAATTTAACACAGAATGAACATTTATATACTCTAGTCAAGAGGTTTTTCTGATGCCTTCAGCTATGTATTATTTAAGTTCTAGTTTGAAATCACAAAATGATCATGCAATCAAATAAATAGCAGTGATCATTATGTACCTTTGTTGCCCAGCAATATACCTACAAAACTGACCAAAAACCGAGATAGTGAGTATTGTCGGGATTACTATAACATGAAGTTAATAAATGTTGCTATACTAAAGGTATAATTAAACACAACGGAATGATTCTTGATTAGTATTTCTTCACATCAACGTGTTCTAATTACCATTGGACGCCAAATTTGACGTAACTCTTAAGTCAACCCTAAATAGCTCCATTTAATATGTGTTAGACTTCCATGTTATGTTACGTTTATCGTAATCCCGGCTTAAGCACACACAAAACAAAAGTTTGTTACCTCTTACTGTACAGCCCTGCCCTTCGACAACAATCATCTTTATTGCCATTTTTCTAAATACACAAGAAATGTAACATAATACTCATGTGCTTAGCAAGCTTTTTGTGTAATTGCTTATTAAACCTCTGTTTATATTAAGATGTCGTTTTCAATTAACTGGCAACCCCACCCTCTCCACTGTAACAGATAATCAAGGTTCTACTGTGTAACTCACAGGTAACATTCAAACAATCTTCAGAACTCTTTAGAGGACTAACAGACAGAAAAACTAACACTACTGGCACCTTGTGAACAATGCTCATAATAAATTGAAATGTGGCAAGTGTCTGAAATGGAGGGATAACAAATATGCTGTATTTTAACATAATACTTTATGGGAAACACAGTGAAGTAGTTAAAATATTAATGATTCTCGTAGCAACACATTCTAACTTCACTCTTTCAAGATAATTAATTACCTTGCACATGTTTCGAAGATACCTTGTCTTCATCATCAGCAGGGTTAGGAAGTTCATGCATTTGCATATTTTTTTAAAAGCATGTTATTGATATGCTGATAAATTATTTTCATGAACTATGAATTTTTTAGTGCTCTGAGTGATTTTTATTGGGCATATAATTGCATATTTATGCTGTTTTAAGTAACTGCATCATATTTAGTAAATAGCGTGTTTATTTGGCATATTTTAGCGCTTAAACAGGAAATATTATTTTAAAATGAGTTATCTTGGTTAAATGGTCAACTTGTTTTTCTGTGAACTGATGCTAACAAAAGGATCCCGTTTCACCCTCTGTCAATGTCACTGAGGCAAGTGATTCATGACATGAAGAGTGAGTGATGCAATGCTGATAAGAATCATGTGATGTTGTCGTATGCCTCACTTAATATTATTAACTTAGAAATGCAGATGGGAGCAACTCGCTTGTGAGAGGGATCGTTAAATTAAATAAAGAACCTTTAATTTACGAGGCAACGACGAGGACGCAGCTAAGTTAACTTTACAAAAATAATTACTACACCACCATAATTTCTGGCTGAAGGGAGAGGCAAGGAACTCTACACTATCATAATTAAAACTGCAAGAGAATGGATAGCTGGTAGATTTATTATAAAAGTTTTCTTACCCCATGTGTCTGCCGGGCGAGGACGCCATGTCTTAGGCAGTTGTCCGTCTGACTTACTCGAAGCCTACTCACAGAATGACACAGAAGCTACGCCAACTCGGCGTCACTAACGCCATATCCCTTCCAATGACACTGTTTCCCCTCATTCGCCCCTACTCAGACAAACTGCCCTCTCTGACCTTGGTAACCAGAGAGCGTCTTAACAAGACTATCTGTGCACATGCCACAATGTCTTGGAAGATAGGGAAATCCCCGCTGTACTGGAGAATAGATTAAGCAATAAGGCAGTGTGTTGATCGAGCAGCCACTGCAGCCAGTTTGTTTGCAACAATTGACGAGGTGGTATGAATACATGCAGTATTAAAAATGCCGAGGGTGAAACCAAATAATGCGAGCAGACTTAAGAGTTTACAAAGTGAATTTTCTAGTCATCTTATTAGTACAGATGGTAGAGTCTTATACTGTAAGGCATGTGACAAAAATATTGGGAGCGAAAAACGGTTTCAAGTCGTTCAACATATTAATACTGCAAAGCACAGGGAAATGATTGTGAAAAAAAGTGACAGAAGTGAAAGTGTCCATCTACTAGTCGAATGTATGGGAAGTAGAGTTACACAGTTTTCATATGACCTTTGTGAAGCATTCCTAGCAGCTGACATACCTTTAAGGAAAATAAATAACCCAATTTTGCGCTCTTTTTTAGAAAAGTACACCAAGCAACACGTGCCTGATCAAAGTACCTTACGTAAAACATACATCCCTCGTTACAACAATGTAATGTCTACCTTGCAAATTAAGTTAGCAAATGAGTTTCTCTAGATCTCAATAGATGAAACAACTGATGTAGAAGGACGTTTCATTGCAAATGTAATAGTGGGTGTTCTAAATCAGCAAGAAACAAGTGTGCCCTATCTCTTAACTTGCTCTCAGTTTGAAGTTACTAACAGTGCATCAGTAAGTCAACTTGTGATTGACTATGAAATTAATATGGCCTGGTGATATAAAATATGACAATGTGCTTTTGTTTTTAACTGATGCAGCAAGCTATATGATCAAAGCAGGGAAAACACTAACAGAAATTTTTCCTAAGAGCATTCATTTAACTTGTCTTATTCATGCCCTTCATCGCATTGCAGAAACAATTAGGTTATGTTTTCCTAAAGTAGATAAGTTAATCTCTAGTGTGAAAAAAGTGTTTCTTAAATCTGCATCTAGGGTCCAGCTGTTCAAAAAGATGCCACCTAATATTCCACTACCACCTGAACCTGTTTTAACCCGTTGGGGGAGTTGGATAACAGCTGCATTGTATTATGCTAAACATTTAGCGTCAGTCAGAAGAGTTATTAATTCATTAGAATCAGATGATGCTGTTTCAATTCATATAGCACAGAATGTTCTCTCAGATGAAGAGCTTGAAGGAAATCTTGCCTTTATAGCAACACATTTTTCCAATATGCCTGCAGCAATTAAATTCCTGGAAACAACAGGTATTACCTTAAATCAGTCATTAAATGTATTTGATACTACCATTTCGAGAGTCTAGCGCGAGCAGCGGAAGCGAGCGGTCGCGTATACGTAGCGCTCCTGGAAAGATCGGAAAAAAGGAAAAATGGGGGTAGATTTGGAAGTGTATAGGGCCAGAATTGGGTGCTTTACAAACGGTAAAAAGAATAAGAAAGAGAAAAGGAATCAACTATCAAAGGAATACCTATGGCTGTTTGTGATCCTGGCAGTATTATTGGTTATTGGAGGAGTAGAATTAAACCCAGGACCTGAAGGAATGACACAGATAATGACAATGTTAAAAATCATTTCAGAGGATATAGTGGATCTGAAGAAAATAGAAAAGAGAATAGAATTAAATATCGATAGAAAGATAGAAGAATTGAAAGGAATGTTGTTCACTACAACGAAGGAAGTGCATGAAGAACTTCGCATCTGTAAAGAAAGATTGAACAAGATGGAACGGAATATGGAAATGGAGACAAGAAGACACAATATAGTGATATTCGGGGTGGAGGAAAACAGAGAGAAAAGCCTAGAGCAAGCAGTGGAGGAAATATTAGAAAGACGAATGGATATAAAGCTGGCAGGCTGGGAAATTATAACGTGTTTTAGAATCGGAAGAAGGGGCAACAGAGCCAGACCTATAGTAGTAAAATTTGCAACTAGTAAAATCAAATGGACAGTTTTGAATAACGGAAGAAAATTGAAAGGAACGAGAATTTTTGTTGAACGAGACTATGGAAAAGAAGAGAGAGAGATAAGAAGATTATTATTAGCGAAAATGAATCAAGCCAGGCAAGAAGGAAAAAAATCATTTGTAAGAGGACTAGAACTGTGGATAGACGGCAGGAAGCAGGATATGTGTCAGCGTTTGATTTCAGATCGAACAACAAGCAGAGCAAATTCAGCAGAGGAAGCGAATGCAGTGAAGCCGGCCGACGTAATCCAAGAACGAGAGGGACACGTGCGTAGAGGTGCAAGTGGAAGGGAGGAAATAGCTGGCGTGACGTCACCAAGGAGATGCGTCATACCCAGTGAACGAGAGAAGCAAGAGGCGATGACCCTGGTGGCAGCTGATCGAGAAAAACAGATGATCGCGAGTGGAAGCGGCCTCAAAGTGGTGTCAACCCCAGAAGGAAGTATCCTGGAATTAGAGGAGGAGAAAGAAGATCCGGCGGCGCAGGAGAGGATAACTAGATATAGGGCAAAGTTAGAAAAATTCAGAGAGGGAAGAAGGGATTCAAGATAGGGTCTAGATCTGAAGGTGGTGTCATTTAATGTGGAAGGGCTAAAAGCGAAAGTGATAAATGGCGAAGTATTTGAAGTGCTAAAATTAGGTGAAATAATAGTAATGGTGGAAACTTGGTTGAATGAAAGTGAGAAGATAGATGTGGTAGGATACGACTATATAGGGGATCATGGTAAAAGGAAAAGCAAAAGAGGGAGGGCCTCCGGTGGTATTGGAGCGTTCATTAACAAGAGTAGTGGAATAAATGTATGTGAAGTGTTGAGTATAGAGAAAGGCCAAATAATGTGGATAAAGATAAATAGGGCGAAGGGGATGGAAGTTTGTATAGGATTAGGCATAGTGTATAACCCACCAGATGTCTCGGAATTTTATAAGGACAATTTATATATAAGACTGAATGATAGTATGGAAGATTTAAGAAGCAAAAATCCTAACATAGAGATCATTGTAGTAGGGGATTTTAATGCAAGAGTAGGGGAATATAATTCAAGAAGTTTAAATGTAGAAAGTGAATGTATCTGGGAAAAAAATGAGGAAAAGGAGAGGAGAAGTAGAGATAAAGTGATAAATGCAGAAGGTAGAAAGTTAATAGAATTTTGCGAACAGAATAATTTAATAATATGTAATGGAAACAAAGGAGAGGACCAGTGGGGAGAGTTTACATTTGTAAGTGTAATCGGACAAAGTGTAATAGACTATATGATATGTAGTATAGGAATCGAAGAGGTGATGGAAGAATTCAAGATTATGAACATAATAACAAATAGTAGTCATTTTCCATTAAAGATGAAAATAAGACTAGGGTTATGTTACAAGGAAGATGAAAAATTAGCATTAAAACAAATCAGAAGTTACAAATGGAAAGAGGAGAATGCAGAACAATTTAGGTGTAATTTAACTTCCAAGTGTGGTGAATTAAGGAAACTTGGTATTAGAGAAGCATTACAGGGTGGGAGGATAAAGGGAGCTCTGGAAAGGCTAGAATCAATGGTTAAGTGGGCAGGTAGTGGGATGGAAGTGAAGCCTAAAGTGAATGTAAATCAGTGTGGGTGGTATGATGAAGAGTGTGGAAAGGCTAAGAAAGAAGTGATGAAAGAAATGGATAGATGGAGAAGGTCAGAAGAGGAGGAAGATAGGCAAATTTTTTTAGCAAATAAAAGGGGTTATAAATGTCTACTAGATGAGAAAAAGCAGGATTGGCAGCAAAGAATGGGAGAAAAGATTAAGGAGGCAGTCAGAGGGAAAGAAAATAAATATATATGGTCAGTTGTTAAGGAAATGTACAGAAAGAAACAGGTAGTTAATACGATAACACCAAGGGAATGGAAATATCATTTCGAAGGTTTATTGGGGGGAGGAAGAGTTCAAAAAAGTGAAGTATATTGGGGAAATTTTGAGAACAGAGTGGAGCACTTAGACAAAGAGATTACAACCATAGAGGTAGAGTATGAAATAAAAAAATTAAAACAGAAGAAGGCTACAGGGTCCGATGGAATTCCGGGGGAATTTTGGAAAAATTTTGGGGAGTTAGGTGAGGGTACAAAGTTGTTGACACAGCTATTTAACAGAATCAAAGAGAAGAAAGTGATACCGGAAAGCTGGAAAGTGAGCATTATTGTACCATTGTATAAAGGAAAGGGAGATACAAATAATCCAAGCAACTACAGAGGAATTAGTTTATTATCTATATTAGGCAAGATATACACTGGTATATTAGCTAGAAGATTATACGAGTGGGTAGAGAGGGAAGATAAGTTATCAGAATACCAAACAGGTTTTAGGAGAGGAAAAAGAACAATAGATAACATAATGATAATTCAAACTATAGTAAACAAATATTTAAGAAATAAAAGGGGTAGGGTATACATATTTTTTGCAGACTTCGAGAAGGCTTTTGATACTATAAACAGAGAGGCTTTGGCATATAAATTGAGGAACAAAGGAGTCAGCACTGCATTCATCGAGGGGGTACAAAAATTGTATGAAGGAATTAAATTTTGTGTAAAATGTGGAAGAAATAGTACTACTGATTATATTCAGCAAAATTTAGGTCTGAGGCAAGGTTGTAAACTTAGTCCAATATTATTTAACTTATTTATAGATGATATTTTAGATAGAATAATGAAAAGTAATAAACACTGCCCAGTCATAGGGAACAAGGAAATACCAGGGTTACTATTTGCAGATGATCTAGTAGCTGGGGCAGTAACAGTGATAGGGTTGCAACATGCTATTAATGAAATTGCAAAATTTAGTATGGAATGGGGGCTAAAGGTGAATATAAAAAAGTCCAAGATAATAGTGTTCAAGAAAGGATCAAAATTGAAAAGAGAGGAAAGATGGTATATAAATGGAGAGCAAATAGAGGTGGTAAAAGAATTTGATTACTTGGGCATTAGATTCTCAAGCAACGGGAAGTGGGAAGCACAAGCTAAATATGCACAATTGAAAGGAAAGCTAGCGATGAAAGCTGTTAGAGTTTGCTTGTGCAAAACACCCACGCTAACAATGAACTGGTTGGAAAGGCTATATGAAGCTGTAGTAGAGTCAAAAATGTTATATGGAATAGAAATATGGGGGGTGGCAAAGGGATGGATTAAGATTGATATAGTCCATAGAATGTTTTGTAAAGAAGTTTTGGGTTTACCCAAGAGTTCACCAAGGGGCGTGGCACTGGCAGAGCTAGGAAGGGTAGGGAGAAAAGGTATAATAGTGGAAAGAATATTGAAGTATTGGTATAGATGTTTAAATTTAGAAGATAATAATATATTAAAAGAATGTATACAGTTTCAAAAAGCTGTCCTAGGAGAAGAGTGCTGGTTAGGGGAGATGGGAAATGTCCTAAAAGAAATTGGCATGAGGAATATTTTCCTATTAGATAAATATAATAATAGTGGGTTTTGGAAAGAAGTGAGATTGAGGGTGGAAGATATCGAGAAACAAGAGATATGGGCTAGTTTTGAGGATAAAAGGTCATTGATTTTGTATAAATCAGTTAAAAGAGATTGGGGAAGGGAGAAGTATGTAGATATATGTAATCAATTTGGTAGAATAGGTCTTGCGTGGATGCGCACAGGAGTAATATTTTTAAAAAGGAATGGATATAATGGCTTGGGGAGATGTATTATGTGTGATGATGCGGGTAGTACTTTTCATTGTCTAATAGAATGTGATAAGGTTAAAAGGTGGAGAGAGGTTATATGGAATAAAAAATGGGACAAGTTAAACAAAGAAGCAGTAGCATTAAGAATGTTGGGAAGCACAAAAGTAGAAACAATTAAAATGATGGGGACATTTTTAGGCAACACAAGGGATAAGTGGATAAGGAGCTTAAGAAAGGTACAGCAGAACGGGCATAGTTTGTAAAGTGGAGAGATGGTATAGTAGCTTTATCCCATATATACAGCCTAGGGGCTAAATATGGGGGAGCTAGAAAACTGGTGCACTAGACATAAGTTTTAGATGTAAGCTTTATTTGTATTATTGTAATAATGATGAAAATAAATATTACTATTACTATTACTATTACTACCATTTCTGGTTTGGTGTCCATTCCAGGTAATGTAGGGCAGAAAATAAAAGACAAAGTAAACTATGTCCTTTTAAGAAACCCTGGGTATAAACAAATCTCCAAAACACGAGACATTCTTGGAGGAAAGCCCTTAGGGATACCTGAACACTTGCCTCTTTCTGTGGAAAAACTATCAACTTTTAAGTATGCACCAATATCTTCATGTGACGTTGAAACAAGTTTTTCAAGATACAAAAGTATATTGAGAGACAACAGATGAAGATATACCATGGAAAGTCTCCGTCATGCAGTAGTGGTAAATTGTAATTCATCCCTCATTTTGGATGTGGAGTCATGTGCATCAACTTCTCAGCAATAAATGTAACTTTGCATGTGCACATTGTCTTTAAATATAATAATTTTAGGGCATATTTTGGAGCATATTTCGCACATTTTAAGGGCATATTTGCATGCATATTACAAGAGTTTTTAGAGCATGAACTTCCTAACCCTGATCATCAGTTAAGAGCCACTACGAGTCTGTTGGTTCCAGTGTAGAGGTCGCCGTAGGGATTCCTGACCTTGATGTCATTTTCGGCTTGATGTATTTAAAGATGAGATCCTTTTCCAGAGGGAAATTGAAATTCATTAGATGTCTTTTGTCTTTTTGTATGAGGAGTTTCTTCCCATATCATCAATTCTATTAGATTTATTTCATTATGGATGTTGTGGTTTGAATTCCAGAAATGATAAATTAAATGATATCCAGAAATGATAGTGGCTCTTGGCTGATGATGAAGACAAGGTGTCTTCGAAACGCGTACAAGGTAATTATCTTGAGAGTTAAGTTAGAGTATGTTGCCACGAGAATCATAAATATGCTGTAGTTAATTTCTACTAGATAATAAAAATAAGTTTCGCAATTTAGGGATTGCCAAAAGGGCATAGCTTACCAATATAAATAAAATGTATAAATGAAGCTATTGACAGTGAAGTAAATGCAAATATATAATACTATTGGTGACAAATCTTCACTTATTTTGTTCAATAATTCAATTGAAGGACATGTTTTGAAATTGGTAGTAACTGCAACAATGTAAATAAATGAGTCAAATAATGAAGCTGAAGATGAAATCAATGGATTTCGAAACATGTCCTTCAAGTGAATTACTGAACAAGGAAGATTTGTCACCAATAGTTATTGTTATATATTTGCACTCACTTCACTGTCAATAGCTTCATTTTATTTATTATTTGGTTTTGAAGCATTACTTTTAGCTTGCACTTATGAATTGTTTCTAATATAATAATTATATGTTTAATTTAAAATTACAAGAAAAAAGAAGATATGTTCTTGCAGACAACCATTTCTTAAATCGTTATTTAAAACCTAAAATAACTCATATTTTGTTGAAAAAAAAAAAGCTGTTAAATTCGATGATAACACTAGTCTGCATTTTCAAACTTTTTGTCAGATGATTTCTTAAAATTAGGTGTTCTTGAATCAAGTTTTTATGCTGATTCCAGAAATAACTTCCGTTTTTTTCTATCACGTCAGGTTTTTACACAAAATAAGAAGTAATGTTTTGACAGCTTTACTAATGAGCGTAGAAAAGTATTCAAATACCATTTCACACAAGGTAAGTTTTTATTCAGAAAACATTTCAAGAATACTCTCAAGAACACCCCTAATTTATTTCATGACTACATTTTAACAAAACAAGAAGCCAAAGTGTTTCATTTAATTTTTTTCAAACTTTCTCTTCTTTGACTTCCTTGCAGATCCTTGAAGAAGACTGCCCCTCCTCAACATCCAACAGTAGTCAGCCATCATAGTTTCATTCCGTCTTCCCTGTTACCTCCTCTCCATTTCCTTAATATCTTGGTGAATGTTCACCCTGCTCTTCACTATAATGTCCCAGATTTTCTGGAAAGTAGTCGATATGTGAATGCAGAAAATGCACCTTTACACTCATGTTACAACCCATCTTGTTGAAATTTTCCAACATTGTTTCGACAATGGCCTTGTAATTAGGATCTTTGTTATTGCCTAAGAAGTTTTCAGTAACTGATCGGAAGGTGGTCCATGCTTCTATTTCTCTCTCATTCATTTCCTTCTCAAAATCTTCATCCTTCATCAATTTCTTTATTTGAGGACGAACAAAACTTCCAGCCTTTAATTTGTCTTGTGCAATGAAGAGAAATTTCTTGGAAAGGTACTTGAAGCAGGGCCCATCCTGTGGTAGAGTCCTTACAAATTGCTTCATCAAGCCCAATTTTGTGTGTAGTGGCGGAAGCAATATCTTTATATCTCCGTATTTTTGAAGTGAAATTGTGAAAAAACTGTACGTGATAGAAAAAAAACTAAAAGCGGTTCTGAAATCAGCATAAAAAAGTGAGTCAGAATCACTTATTAGTTTTCAGTTATCCTATATCATGCAGACTAGTGTAATAATAGTGCTCATCAAAAAACAGCAGAGAAAAAATCTGAAAATTAGAAAGTGAAAGAGTAAAAGCTGTGTTTCAGATTTGACAACATATGATGTAGGAACTTTGGTGGGGTAGTCGTAAAGCTCAGTTAATAAAAGAACATGTATTTATGAAATTACCAACTTTCGTTTAGTCTTTTAGCTTTCACAGAAGTGTTTTACTGTGATCAATTATTGGCAGTTCATAGGCCTAAAGACTATGCATGGTTCTCACATTCTTAGCCGTAGCTACAAAGGGTGTTGCCAGCTAGCATTTTAGTGATTCACTAGAAGCAAAACAGTTATTTTAAAGCACAAATTTGATATTTCAGAAGTTAGCAGAATTCAATTATTACAGTTTCTCGTGTTCATCCTCAAACTGTTGGCAATTCACTTGAATGGCTCATGTATTAGCGTACATTAAATTGAACTGCTGGTGTTGTCTATCCTCACCTGCACACCCTGAGAGAAAGATCCTGGAGCACATTCATCAGCAGATATTGGCAACATGACACAAGTGGGGTTTGCTGCACATAGTTCTCACATGGGGTGCAAGTACTTTCTCACACTCACCTTCCCCGACATTTAAATACCAATAATGCAGGGAAAAACACAGTGAAGTAATATAATTGCAACAATTATTTCAATGTGGTACACACACACTAATATTTTCTGAGTTACTTTGAACATGTTTCAAAGAAATCTTGTATCCATTATCACCTAAGAGCTACTGTCTTAGCTGATGATGAAGACGAGATGTCTCTGAAGTAACTCTCAAAAAGAATAGTAGAGTGTATATACAAACATTTCTTGCACCGCACTTACCTCAAACTCGGCATCCACGAGATATTGTGTATTCTGAGGCTCACACACTGTCATAAGGAAATCAAGACCTTGATTGGCCCATCTAGGGCGCAGTCCCCTTCCTCTCTCACAACGTTCCTTCACAAAATGCATCCATTGTTGGGCAAAGCTGATCATGCCACGCGCAAGTTTGTGCCTGGCATCTCCTGTTACAAGTCTGCATACCTCTTTGTGGTACTGCCAACAAAATACATTATATACAAACTGAATGGCCAATAAGTAATCTATTTTATTGTATAAATGTACCTTAACAATAAAATTTAAATATATTTTTATTAGCTAAAACATTTTACAAAGTATGAAACTATTTTCACACACCATATTGCCTAAAAAATAAGACAGCCTCACATATAAGATGATACTGAATTTTTGGAAACTTTCCACCAGAAAAACTAACTAAATAATAAATACAATTAGAAAATGTTCATGATATAATGGAAAGCACTGGTTGTTTTGTTTCTCCTACACTGACTGAGTGACAAGTGTATCAAGTTTTGCTATCTTTGCTTTATGTGCCAGCATTTCTTCATCTTTCCACCAACATCATACTTGGGAACACACAACTTCATTGCAGCACATATGTTGTTAGTATGTTTTGTTTCTCCTACACCGACTGAGTGACAAGTGTATCAAGTTTTGCTATCTTTGCTTGATGTGCCAGTATTTCTTCATCTTTCCACCAACATCATACTTGGGAACACACAACTTCATTGCAGCACATATGTTGTTAGTATGTTTTGTTTCTCCTACACCGACTGAGTGACAAGTGTATCAAGTTTTGCTATCTTTGCTTGATGTGCCAGTATTTCTTCATCTTTCCACCAACATCATACTTGGGAACACACAACTTCATGTTAGTATGTTTTGATTCAATCAAAAACCCGTCAATGAAGTTGATACAACCTCTGTCTGTGTTGTTCGGACTTCTTTCTACACTATCTGCCATGCCTGGAATGTAATAACACAGTAGTGGCAAAGCTCTCCACAAATTCCAATTTATTCATTACCTTAACATCGGCCTCAAGTCATTACAATCTTCATGAAAATCAATCTCTTTAAATATTACAATGTACATAAATGATGACTTTGATTTTAGAAGCACATTTTAAGGTAAAAACATCTATGATATGATTACATGACTTTCTGTAACCTCTTATCATTTATTGCTGGATATACAAAGTGTTCTTAATAAAGCTTATTTTTCTGTATACTACATTTTTATGCAAATAAACCTTTACAGAAACAGCTACATTACACATTTCGTTATAGATATAAAGAGAACAGCAATAGTCAAATGTTTAACAACTGGACGCTATATGCTACCTTAAAATTCTATACTGTTTCCATGCAATTGCAAGAAACAGTTGAGTGTTGAAAGGACTTCAAAGAATGGCCAAGAAATGGCTTCTGCCACAAAAAAAAAAAGATAAATAAATACAATAAAGTGTGTGTTTTAAAGAGATCTACATTTTTTGTGTAGGTAGTACATTTGAATCTATTGCTTAATGTTAAGTAGTTATACAAGGTTATATAAGATTCCTTCCAAATGAAAAGGACTGCAAAGGTTATACCAATAAAATTTAAGATATACATTTTATTTGTCATGTAAATATCCTTAATATATGGTATTTTAATCAAAATCGTTAGAGCCATTTTTTAGAAAATATTTCATGTAAAGGGTAGTTGGGTTTCGGGGGGGGGGGGGGGGGACAAAAAAAAACCATGCACGCACTCTCTCACTCTCTCTCTCTCTCTCTCTGTCTCTCTCTCTCTCTCTCTCTCTCTCTCTCTCTCTCACTCACTCACTCACTCACTGACTCTCTCCAAAAAAGTTTTATTTGAATTCAGGGGGCCACAAAACATGTATTTCTGGTCAAATGTCGGCACCAAATTTTTGGGTGAAATGCAATACTTCTACTTACTATATGTAGTAGAGAAAGTAAAAAATACAGACTTATGTTTGGACCAATGCGAAGGTGGTGCATATTTTTGTTTCTATACTGATGTTAAACTATGCCAAACAGTGAGCACTAACTGTATGCTGTACCACTGCTCTGTACTCACCTCAAAACCAAATTTATAACTCTGATGAAGAATTTCTCTGCACCGAGAGACAAGAGCCACTTTGTCTACTTCATCCACTTCTGACATATCCCGCACATCACATGTCTCCTCAGCAACCCTTATTGTTGACATTACAGCATCACGCAGTGTTAACGTTTTGTTCTACATTCAATAAACCAACAGTTATCACAAGTATATATAAAAATTAGTTATATTTAATTTCCTTTCTTAATGACATAACATCAACAACTTATAAACAAGTGGAAGCAAAAGAATTAAATTGAGTTCTATTTATGGACGCTCTTTAACTGATGTGGCCCTTAGCGTCCCATTCTATATTGGGCGTGAAAGACTGGTAATTTTGCTCAGAGGCCTCTTTATCAGGCTTGAGGTTCTTTTATGTGCTGCAAATCTATGACACAGGACCAGCGGCTTTACTTCCCTTCCAAAAGAAGCCATGTTAAGGATCTTGACCCTGAAAAAAAATCTGTTGCCTCCTGCTGGGTTTGATACCATGACTTTGGGAACTAGAGGTTAACATGGTACCTCTAGACCATGGGGGATGATGATCAATGGAAGCAGCGTAGACAGAAAAATATTAAGGGGGGATTTATGTATAGGGATGCAATTTTTAACAAGACATGCAATACCAGTGATACGATTAGGAAGTATCTCATTCCCAACAACCTCGAAAGATGCTACTTTTGCTATTAAGTTTAAAATTATATTTAGCAAGGGGGATTCCAACCCCAGCTGAGTAACTGTGAAACAGGTTCTGTATCTCAACTTGAATTAAAAATCTGATGTCTTACATTCACATGACTCTCTCTACCCTCTATTACTTACTAGTGGATGTACAATATATTCTTACGAAAGTTTACTTTTCTAACTTCTTCATTTTAACCAGGACACATTTTTCTGGAAATAGCTGTGTTACATATACCATTATAGATACAAAGGGAATAGTGACAATCAAATGTTTAAGAACTGGACACTATAATAGCCTTAAAATTCCATCCCATTTGGGTGTAACCATGAGAAACAAGTGAATATTCAAAGGACTTGAAAGGAATGACAAAGTATTGAACAATTCGAACCATTAATAATAGATATCTCGGAAATGGCTGATGCCACAAAAAAGTTATATCAAATGAATTCTGTGTTTTAAAGAGATCTACATTTGTGTCTATCACTTAATGAAGTGGACTATTCCCAGAAAGTACAAGATATATTTTTTATCTGTAATGTAAATATCTTTAATATATGATATTCCAAAATCGCTAAAGCCATGTTTTTAGAAAATCAAAATTTTTGAAAAATGTTCCATCTAAAGGATACTTTGGGGAGGGGGAATTTTCTTGAAAATCTTTGTGTAGCATCTTTGGAAGGTACTGAAACTAAATTCAAGTTTGGTATTTATACTACTTTTCATTTTTGAGTTATGCTGCTCAGTCTCACACACAGGAGCCTTTATCTAAAAATGCCTTCTTTTTTTTTATTCAAGGAGTCTCAATATATCTATTTCATGAATTCTTTGTATTGAATTTTTGGGTGGAATGCAATAACTTCCCTACCTTGTGGTAAAAAAAAAAAAAAAAAAAAGGAGAGTAGGCATCCTGTACAAAATGATCATTTTGAGGGTAGGAACATGGATTTTCACTGCCTACTACAGGAGAAAGTAATAGGAATTTAATATAGCACTTGACAAGGTGACAGTTGATGCTCAACACAGCCATTAAAGCAGTTTTCTGATGACAATACCATGTGCTAAAAGCTAAGTATGAACGCATAACAATATCATACATTTTGGAGACGAGGGTATCTAAACTCTTTTTGCAAGCCCATTGACTACCAAAACCTCTGATTAGAAAATGAAACCTAAAAACAGGCCACTGTGTCGGTGGGAATCCTTTATAATCCCTGAAATTTTGTTTAAAGCCACTATACTTGTTGGTAAAAACATAAAAACATGCAGAAACCAGCATCTTATTCCCTCAACTTAAACCTGCTAGTTTTACAGTTTATTTCTTTCTGCATGCTATCATATATGCACAATGACTGTGGTTTTGAACCTAAATATTTTGAAAGAAAACTTGTCCTGCATGCTTGCCAACTTGAAAATAAAACCCATAAAACTTTCCCTCCTCCAAAAAAGCACAATGAGTAAAATGTTTAAAAACTGAGTCGAAATTTACAAACACATTAAATTCTCACTTACATGTCGAAGCTTAAAAAAACCAGTTTCTGGGAGTATCTTACGTATCATCAGTCTTGGTCAACTACTGCTCTCATGTGTGTCAATAGAGGTGCTGCCATCTACAGTGAGAATTGTGAAATTCATAAGGTCTCCTTTGTAATAAAAACATTCTCCAAGTATTCAATTCGAAAGGTTTCTTTTGCTTTTCACAATTTAATTCCTCATTCAATGTTATGATTATCTGGTCAAAAATGAAAAGCTATAGCCAATTTATCAATGTATTTGGATTTTAAATTTCTCATATGTTCTTTCCTTGTGGTGTCCAAATTTCTCTTTGTTTTCCCAATCTTTTTAAAATCCTGACAATTCATTTGATAAATCCCAGATAATTTTATTTCCAGTGTACTATTTTTCAAAGGATGATTTAATAAATTCCCGAAGTTGTATTTGCTTTCTGGTACTAAATTAATATTCAATTCTTTGAATATTTTTTTAAATTTCCAAAAATTTTTGGGTAAAATGTGAATTTGCAGTATTTTGATGTTGATTACTCTAAGTTTTCAAAGTGGTGATATCCTTTTGTATTTTTTTTCATTTTATGTTTGTTAATTAGCTTATCTATGAAACTAGGATAAAACTTGTTCAACTTTGCTATCTAGTTGTGTGTATGTGCGTGTGCATGCGCGTTTGTGTATATATACATACACGCATGTTCATATCCCATTTCTGTCAATAAGATATTAATTAGTCTATGAACCAAACTACGAAAAATAGCATATTGATGTGTTGAACAGAATTGATCGCATTTTATGTAGTTCTCCACATGTGTTGGCTTTCTATAGATCCCAAATTCTACTCCCAATTGGCTTCTCATAATTTTTAAATCCAAAAACAGCAAACATCATTCTATTTCTATTTCAACCATAAATTTTATTGATTTCTCCTGTAAATTCAACAATTTCATGACTTCCACTAATTTTCACACAGACTCAAAATCAGCCATAGATGGAATAGTAAATTACAATAATAAAACAACAAGAAATATGAAGCCTAATTAAAGCAGTTGAAACTAGAAATCATGTCACTCTACAATGGATCCCCGCTCATGTTGGACTTGGGCAATGAACATGCAGATCAATTAGCAAGGTGCAGTACAACAAATAAAACCTGAAGTACAAATGGAAATAAATAAACAATTAAATAAGATTAAACAACTTTTTAAAAGACAGCAGAGACTTGATGAAGAAGATATATTCAAGGATAAAGATTATAAGAATATTAAAGATAGAGTTAATATACAAAAAATGCCAAGGAAGACTGCAGTGGCTTTATTTAGGATGGCAACTGGCCATGACTGCCTCGCAGAACACCTCTACAAGATAGGATGCCTACTACACCCAAGTGCACTCTCTGTGAAGAAGCTGTCATCCTGAACAAACAACATCTCGCCAAATGCAAAGGCCTTAAAAGTGACAGCTTACAGACTTTATATTGGGAAGCCAGAGGGAAAATGATGCAGATCAACTAATCCCCAGTGCCATTGTTGAACAACTAATTTTTTGGGGAACAATTGCAAAAATGTCATCAACATATCTATACCAGCAATGGAACATATATGGGAAAGCTTTTGCTATTTGGATTTCAAAGTTATTCACAAAAAGATTAGCCAGAAACTGTGACAGAGGATTCCCATGGCTAAGCCTGCAGTCTGTTGGTAAAATTTATCGTCAAACTTGAAGCTATTCTGTTTTTTATTTATGGATGCTCTTTAACTGCTCTGGTCCTTAGTATCCCATTCTATATTGGGTGTGAAAGATCAGAAATTTTGCTCAGAGGTCTTTTATGAGGCTTGAGGTTTTTTTACGCTCTGTAAATCTATGACACGGGACCACCGGCTTTACTTCCCTTCCAAAGGAAGCCATGCTAAGGATTTTTACGCCTGAAAAGCCATTCTGTTCCACCCATAAATTCACTAGTTTTATATATTCAGCAATTTGTTCCATTTTTATATTGTTTTATTGATGATAGGGAAGATACTCCCAGAAACCAGTCTTTATTAAACTTTAACACGTAAGTAGAGAATTTAATGTGGTTTTATATTTCAACTCAATTTTTAAACAGTTTACTACAATTATGCTCTAATGTATGAAATATTTAATTATTTATATTATATAAAGTATAATAATTTTGTGATGACATGAAATTTGGATACATAAAATGTTCAGTGTTGTAAATGTACAAAAATTCCATTTAAATAGATGGGAATTCCGTTTTATAAGAATTTTTGATACCTGGTAATACTGCTTCTTGCAGAAATTCTCCCTGGTACCACAATAAACAAGTATTAAGGCAAAGAACACCACTTCCTAGTCTATACACAGATTTCTAGTTCATACCTTCATAACATTAACTATAAACAAAAACTGACAAAAATATGGGAAACTTACATCTCACAGCCACAAAATGCAAACAAGATAAACAATTTATGTAAGGGCATTACTTTACAAATCACGGTATCCATTACTGAATGATTGCACTCAGGCAGGTGGTGATGCAAATCTGCATTTTGTTGCAGCCCAGAGAAGGGGGACCAGGATCATGATGAAGGATAGACACACATATAAGCTCTGGTCTATCATAGCACTGTATACCATTTACTAGAGCTCACTAGTGGTGCTATACATATTGTTACAGCCCAGAGGAGAGGGACCATGATCATGATGAAGGATAGACACACAGATAAGCTCTGGTCTATCATAGCACTGTATACCATTTACTAGAGGTCACTAGTGGTGCTATACATTTTGTTGCAGCCCAGTGAAGGGGGACCATGATCATGATGAAGGATAGACACACAGATAAGCTCTGGTCTATCATAACACTGTATACCATTTACTAGAGTCACTAGTGGTGCTATACATTTTGTTGCAGCCCAGTGAAGGGGGACCATGATCATGATGAAGGATAGACACACAGATAAGCTCTGGTCTATCATAACACTGTATACCATTTACTAGAGTCACTAGTGGTGCTATACATTTTGTTGCAGCCCAGTGAAGGGGGACCATGATCATGATGAAGGATAGACACACAGATAAGCTCTGGTCTATCATAGCACTGTATACCATTTACTAGAGGTCACTAGTGGTGATATACATTTTGTTGCAGCCCAGTGAAGGGGGACCATGATCATGATGAAGGATAGACACACAGATAAGCTCTGGTCTATCATAGCACTGTATACCTTTTACTAGAGTCACTAGTGGTGCTATACATTTTGTTGAAGCCCAGTGAAGGGGGACCATGATCATGATGAAGGATAGACACACAGATAAGCTCTGGTCTATCATAACACTGTATACCATTTACTAGAGTCACTAGTGGTGCTATACATTTTGTTGCAGCCCAGTGAAGGGGGACCATGATCATGATGAAGGATAGACACACAGATAAGCTCTGGTCTATCATAGCACTGTATACCATTTACTAGAGGTCACTAGTGGTGATATACATTTTGTTGCAGCCCAGTGAAGGGGGACCATGATCATGATGAAGGATAGACACACAGATAAGCTCTGGTCTATCATAACACTGTATACCATTTACTAGAGTCACTAGTGGTGCTATACATTTTGTTGCAGCCCAGTGAAGGGGACCATGATCATGATGAAGGATAGACACACAGATAAGCTCTGGTCTATCATAACACTGTATAGCATTTACTAGAGTCACTAGTGGTGCTATACATTTTGTTGCAGCCCAGTGAAGGGGGACCATGATCATGATGAAGGATAGACACACAGATAAGCTCTGGTCTATCATAGCACTGTATACCATTTACTAGAGGTCACTAGTGGTGATATACATTTTGTTGCAGCCCAGTGAAGGGGGACCATGATCATGATGAAGGATAGACACACAGATAAGCTCTGGTCTATCATAGCACTGTATACCTTTTACTAGAGTCACTAGTGGTGCTATACATTTTGTTGAAGCCCAGTGAAGGGGGACCATGATCATGATGAAGGATAGACACACAGATAAGCTCTGGTGTGTCATTGCACTGTATACCATTTACTAGAGGTCACTAGTGGTGCTATACATTTTGTTACAGCCCAGTGAAGAGGGACCATGATCATGATGAAGGATAGACACACTTATAAGCTCTGGTCTATCATAGCACAGTATACCATTTACTAGAGCTCACTAGTGGTGCTATACATGTTGTTACGGCCCAGAGAAGAGGGACCATGATCATGATGGATAGACACACAGATAAGCTCTGGTCTCTCCTAGCACTGTATACCATTTACTAGAGGTAACTAGTGGTGCTATATATTTTGTTACAGCCCAGAGAAGAGGGACCATGATCATGATGAAGGATAGACACACATATAAGCTCTGGTCTATCATAGCACTGTATAACATTTACTAGAGCTCACTAGTGGTGTTATATATTTTGTTGCAGCCCAGTGAAGGGGGACCATGATCATGATGAAGGATAGACACACAGATAAGCTCTGGTCTATCATAACACTGTATACCATTTACTAGAGTCACTAGTGGTGCTATACATTTTGTTGCAGCCCAGTGAAGGGGACCATGATCATGATGAAGGATAGACACACAGATAAGCTCTGGTCTATCATAACACTGTATACCATTTACTAGAGTCACTAGTGGTGCTATACATTTTGTTGCAGCCCAGTGAAGGGGGACCATGATCATGATGAAGGATAGACACACAGATAAGCTCTGGTCTATCATAACACTGTATACCATTTACTAGAGTCACTAGTGGTGCTATACATTTTGTTGCAGCCCAGTGAAGGGGGACCATGATCATGATGAAGGATAGACACACAGATAAGCTCTGGTCTATCATAGCACTGTATACCATTTACTAGAGGTCACTAGTGGTGATATACATTTTGTTGCAGCCCAGTGAAGGGGGACCATGATCATGATGAAGGATAGACACACAGATAAGCTCTGGTCTATCATAGCACTGTATAACTTTTACTAGAGTCACTAGTGGTGCTATACATTTTGTTGAAGCCCAGTGAAGGGGGACCATCATCATGATGAAGGATAGACACAAAGATAAGCTCTGGTGTGTCATTGCACTGTATACCATTTACTAGAGGTCACTAGTGGTGCTATACATTTTGTTACAGCCCAGTGAAGAGGGACCATGATCATGATGAAGGATAGACACACTTATAAGCTCTGGTCTATCATAGCACAGTATACCATTTACTAGAGCTCACTAGTGGTGCTATACATATTGTTACGGCCCAGAGAAGAGGGACCATGATCATGATGGATAGACACACAGATAAGCTCTGGTCTATCCTAGCACTGTATACCATTTACTAGAGGTCACTAGTGGTGCTATACATTTTGTTACAGCCCAGAGAAGAGGGACCATGATCATGATGAAGGATAGACACACATATAAGCTCTGGTCTATCATAGCACTGTATAACATTTACTAGAGCTCACTAGTGGTGTTATATATTTTGTTACAACCCAGAGAAGAGGGACCATGATCATGATGAAGGATAGACACACAGATAAGCTCTGGTCTATCATAACACTGTATACCATTTATCAGAGCTCACTAGTGGTGCTATACATTTTGTTACAGCCCAGTGAATGGGGACCATGATCATGATGAAGGATAGACACATAGATAAGCTGTGGTCTATCACAACACTGTATACCATTTACTAGAGCTCACTAGTGGTGCTACACATTTTGTTCAGCCCAGTGAAGGGGGACCATGATCATGATGGATAGACACACAGATAAGCTCTGGTCTATCATAACACTATACCATTTACTAGAGTCACTAGTGGTGCTATAGATTCTGTTGCCGCCCAGTGAAGAGGGACCATGATCATGATGAAGCATAGACACACACATAACTCTAGTCTATCATAGCATGGAGTACCATTTACTAGAGATCACTAGTGGTACTATACATTTTGTTGCAGCCCAGTGAAGGGGGACCATGATCATGATGAAGGATAGACAACAGATAAGCTCTGGTCTATCATAGCACTGTATACCATTTACTAGAGATCACTAGTGGTGCTATACATTTTGTTGCAGCCCAGTGAAGGGGGACCATGATCATGATGAAGGATAGACACACAGATAAGCTCTGGTCTATCACAGCACTGTATACCATTTACTAGAGGTCACTAGTGATGCTATACATTTTGTTGCAGCCCAGTGAAGGGGGACCATGATCATGATGAAGGATAGACACACAGATAAGCTCTGGTCTATGACAGCACTGTATACCATTTACTAGAGGTCACTAGTGGTGCTATACATTTTGTTGCAGCCCAGTGAAGGGGGACCATGATCATGATGAAGGATAGACACACAGATAAGCTCTGGTCTATCACAGCACTGTATATCATTCAGTCTGTAAATCTTAAGTTACAATATAATGGAGTAGAATTTAATGCTCTGCCATGTCCAAGACAAAACTTTGTACTACTTTTCAACTGCCCACAGATAGACTCTGGCTAAAAATGGCTCCTTTGCGGTAAATTCATAAGATCTCCACTCCCACACATTTTATGGGCAAAGCATAAAAGTTGGCAGGTATGCTCTTGTATTCAGAGAAATGTGGTAAGTAAAGCAACAGAAATAAAAGGAGCAATTGGAGGAAAAGAGGTTAAAAACAGTTATTTTCTGATAGGCTTACCTTCAGTTCTTCCAGAGAATTGTTTATAATTATTTTACATTCTGTGCTGATACCCTGACCAAAATTCCCTTCTTCCAAATCTTTTCGGAGCATTTTGGAGAAGCAAATGGCTTTTAAAGACTTTTCCCTGGTTTCATTAAACAGTGACTGGAATTCACGACACACCAACAGCATTAACTGCCTGTAACAAATAATACAATTGTGCATATGAGCCAGCTATGGAAGGCTGAACAGTGGTATGCTAAAAATCTTAAGGGCAATATTCATACATGTTGCTAACATGGACTAACTATAGACCTCTGGTTCACCTACAGCAGATCAAGGATTTCTGCACTTCAAAATTTATGAGGGCTGTTTTGAAGGTTTTCTGCCTGACAGAAATGATGCTGGCAGCATTAAATAGCAAGGATATTTCTCATACCAAAACATGCAATTTCATACATTTCTTTTATTTATTTGGTGGTTAAGTGTTGTAAAAAACGAAGTTAAGTTTTTCCTTAGAACAGATAAATATATGATTTTTCTTAAGGTTTTATGTTCTTTAACCAGGTAGGTCATATCAGATAGTGAATAAATTAAATGGTTCAAATGATCGTCAAATAGTGCCCAGAGCTATGGGTTATCCAACATTCTTCATCTTAGGATAAGAGAAAACAAAGCTTATGTAGATGACTCACCCTGAAATTCAAACTTGGGACCTCTTGAATGTGAGACAGACATGATACCCCCACACAAACAGGTGGGTACAAATGGGATTTCTTTTCTAATCAACACATTTTAATGATATTTTTAAGTTAAATTGCACCTGCCATGATATGTTGTTGGTTTCATTGCAATAATTTTGTAATTACAAATTATTTATTATGTTTTTTTGCAAATAATGGATAGTAATAAAAGGTACACTTTTTGCAATTTAGTATTAAAATAAAGGTCTGAAATTTGGTATGCTTGTTGTTCTATTCCTATGCAATAAACTTGTGCATTTGTTTTCCAAAGTACTAATATTTATTAGAAATATGTTTTGTTTTTTTTGGAACTAAAAATATATTACTAATAATTACAAAGAAAAAGAAAATCATATGCTTGTATGTATGAGAGTAATCAACAAAGCATTGCACAGCTTTCTTTAACAAGTTATATTCTACATGTCCTGAAAATTCATCAATATTTACTGCAAACAGGCAAACCTCAAGATTGCTATATGGAGAAAAAGCTATTTAACGTTGTTATTCACTTATCAATTTGGATTACACCAACTTCCAAACGAATTTCAAACGTAATATTTACTGGGTGTATTCCAGACATGTTAAACATACTGTTTCTTTTGAAAACCATTTTTTGCCACTTTGGTACCAAGTGTCCCCTTAAAATCAAATGATGATGATGATGTAGTAACATATGAGTTTATTAGGAATTCAACTCCAATGCAAAACTGATATCTCAGAACAACACAATATAGCAGTAAGAATAATACAGGTGTCCCATACGTCTGGAACCATAGGCGAATTACTGAAAATTACAAAATATGTTCAATGTGTTGCCCTTGTCTTATTATGCACAACTCATGACGCTTTCTTCAATCATCCATCACACTGCTAAGGATGTCGGGAGTAACGGAAGCACACCACTTCACGATATGTCGTTTCAGATGATCCAGGGATCATATTTTCACAGCATAGACATAGCTTTCAAATGACCCCCCCCAAAAAAAGAAAATCAGGAGGTGTCAAATCCGAACTTCTTGGGGGCCATTCCACTGGCCTTCGGGGACCTGTCCAATGTTCTGGAAATTGCGTGTCCAGCCAATTGCGAACCTGTAAACTGTAATGCACTGGAGCACCCTCCTGTTGAAAATAAATGGGATAATGGCCAGCAGGGTTCAATAAGGTGGAAAAAGCTTCTTCCTGGAGCATCTCCATTGATGGTGCCATCAAAGAAGAATGGACCATTATTCCATATGCCACACCACACCATAAAGTGTTTGGCACCTTGTTCCCTTGATGCATTGAACCAGTTGGGCTTGGTTGGTGACCAGTACTGCATGTTTTGTTTATTCACTTCTCCGTTAATGTAAAAATTGGCCTTGTTGCTGGAGAGAACAGTGGTAAGAAACTCGTCATCCCTCCCATATTGTTGCACTGCCCATTTACAAAAGTTTTGTCTTCGGTCCAGATCGTCCTCTGTTAATTTTTGTAACACTTGTATGGGTGCCATTTGTTGTTGTGCAATATGCGCTGGATGCTGCTTTTCGAGATGCCTGTCTCAGCTGACATTCTGCAGATTGATTTCTTAGGACTTTCTGAAAACGATGCCAGGACATGGCACACCGTCTTCTCATCAGATACTCTCCTTGATGGTCCACTATGCAGTTTGTCCGTGACGGATCATGTCTCAGTGAATTTTTTTATTTACACACACAACTGTGTGTAATTGGAGCTCGTTCTGGGTGCAAAATATTAAATTTATGGTTAACCTCCCTGTTACTATGGCTGCCAACAAGCAGCATTGCTTGAATACGTTCTTCTGTACTCAAGCGATCTGTGAACAAACATTGTAAATAATTCGCCTATGGTTTCAGACTTATGGGACACCCTGTACAATGATACACAGGATGATCTAATATAGAGCTGATAAATTGCCTTGCTGATGTTGTGTTGAGTCCTGTATAGTGGAGAACATTGCCGATCCAGGTTCATCGTTTCTTTCCATCAGGTATATTTTAATTTTAGCTGGACTAATCAAATACTTTGCATTAAGATTTAATGGCTCCCTAAATAAAAACATAATTGGATTCCATTTCCACTATCTCACAGTGTTTGCAAGTAAGTACAGCCTTTAAAACCACATAGAGACAAGTAGAGCTCATGCTCTAAGCCACTATCAATTTCTACAGCGAAGAAATGGGTTGTGGAGTGACATTTTCAGTTTTGACAATGAACGTTTCCAGTTGCCTTTATGACTGAACAAAGTATCACAAAAATCCACAACGTGAGGTTGCTGACATTGCCAAGATCTCATTATATTGTGTGTGAAATATGCTGCACATACGAAAGCTCACAGCATGATGGCTGCCGAGTTTAACAGCCAATCAGAATGAACATCTCAAAGGAGTGCCAAGACATGTTCACAGCTAACTCTACCTTATGCAGTTACCAAAGACAACTGCTACTGTTGCTCATTTCTATTAGAAATGACCACCACTTCGTTAAGTTTTAATCATTGTTTTTAATTGATCATAAAATAAGAACTCTGAATATGAAATGTTCATCTTTAATAAAGAAAGAATGGGGAAGGAAGAAGTATGTCGATACTTGTGATGAAAAGGAAGAGAGGGATTTGCATGGATGCGACCAGTGGTAGTATATAGCAAAGGTTTTAGAAATAGTAACATGTTATGTGTGGAGAATCAGAGGACTAAACTGAAAAATATTACAGTGGTAATAAAGATGTTGACAGTTAAGAGAATGGGAAAGAAGTAGGAGCATGGGAAAATGGATTAGAAAAGTAAAATGAGAAAAAGATGGGAAGGAGCCAAATTAGGGTTGGAATGCATGCAGATGACCTGGGAGTCACAGCATGCTGGACCCATAGTAAAGTGTATCAGTCTCAATTAGAAGAAATGTATGTAACTGTAAGAAATGTTATGTAATTGTTGATAAATAAATATTGTATTCCAGAGGTTAATTTAAAGTAATTTGCTACCTTACTATTGCTGTATAAGATACTCAGAACTCAAGATGCCTGGATGAAACTTGTACATTGGGAGGCAAGTCTCAGAGATGCATCACATTACAAAAGCTGCTTCACAATAACTGAGAATGAGAACGACAAAGTTAAAATACATGTATTGTAATGTGAGCATTCACAATTAAGGGAAGCTTTCCCAGGTCCCAGAAGCAGGAAAGAAGGCTTGGTCAAATTATAACTTTCTTGTTCTCATTCCCATATTGTGTATATTGCACTCTTCACTACAGAAATTATTCAAGGTGCCTGTGACATGAAACAGCCGCTAGAGCTCTCTCATCGCAAGCTGAGAAAATGAAACAGGAAGAAATTCCAGCAAATGTGCATCCTGACTCCCTCAGATCCATTCAGTGTTGCCTCTTCCAACAAAAATGTCTGTCGTTTGTTTACATGCTACACAAAACTGGAAATTGTCTCAAATAACAGCAACAGCAAAAACCGGTAGAAATGAACAACAAATAACTTTAATGAAGGAATGAAACTTAGTACAACTAGAGGACAATCTATTTACTCTATCAAAGTTTGAAGTTGGCTAACCTGCATTATATTGGAAGCATACAAAACTAACTGGTACTTACTTTGGTGAAGACTCATCATCCGACAGTTCACCTCCACTGAAGATATGTTGGTTGAGCTGCTCTGTGCGCAACAGCAGATAATCGACAATGGCTTGAAGCATACTGCTGGCTATCAGACTGCAAACACAAACAACTTACTACCACAAATACAGTGAATCTCTTTAGTACATTTTTGCAGGGACCTAAGGATTTGGTCATTATAGATGGCAAAACTTCATAATGAAAATACAAAATCTGCAATTTAAGAACATAATTATGTAATAAAATACCTCCTACCTCCCATACGGCACTATTTACACTAGTTTCAAATACATCTCTATGGTTGATTGCTTTCTTAGTTTTGATGCCAAAATTTTACTGTCCATCGTGTTTAGTGAAGTCATTACTCTGTCAACAACTTTGAAACTACGCACATGTCATTTCACTACATCCATTGCCTCTATCACTTCCGACACTGCAGGACCTGGCTCATCATCACTTTCATTTGTTCTTCAACTATTGTCACTGTTTCACACACTGGAATTTCATTATCAATGTTTACATATGTTTCAAAAGACACACTGGTGCCATCTGCTATCCTTCACTCTCAAAAAACTCATCTTCCAGCGTAATGTCATCACCAAGAACCCGGCAAACGCCAGCTTTATTAAAACAGTTCCTAATGATATCTTGCGTCACAGAATCCCAGGCAGTCCTAATAAAATGCATGGCATTTAAAATGGTAATTTTTCTTGTCGATTTCAGTGCAGCCAAGCTTCTCTGTAGCAGCTTCTTCAGATACATTTGCTTCATGCCTTGATCTGAGGGTTGTAGCTTACTCGCAGTTTGCTGGGAGGAAAATGATCTTTATGTTTCTTGAATTTGAAACAGTTGCTTAGTGAATGGTGCATTGATCAATGAAGAGTGCAACTTTTCTGCTTCTTATGCCCAGTCTTGGATCCCATGCTTGTACAAAATGTTCAAATACTGCGGAAGTTATTCAGGCTTTTGTAACGTAATGTAATATTTATTTCATCATTATTACAATAATACAAATAAAACTTACATCTAAAACTTATGTCTAGTGCACCAGTTTTCTAGCTCTCCCATATTTAGCCCCTAGGCTGTATACATGGGATAAAGCTACTATACCATCTCTCCACTTTCCAAACTATGCCCATTCACCTGTACCTTTCTTAAGCTCCTTATCCACTTATCCCTTGTGTTGCCTAAAAATGTCCCCATCATTTCAATTGTTTCTACTTTTGTGCTTCCCAACATTCTTAATGCTACTGCTTCTTTGTTTAACTTGTCCCACTTTTTATTCCATATAACCTCTCTCCACCTTTTAACCTTATCACATTCTATTAGACAATGAAAAGTACTACCCGATTCATCACACATAATACATCTCCCCGAACAATTATATCCATTCCTTTTTAAAAATATTACTCCTGTGCGCATCCACGCAAGACCTATTCTACCAAATTGATTACATATATCTACATACTTCTCCCTTCCCCAATCTCTTTTAACTGATTTATACAAGATCAATGACCTTTATCCTTAAAACTAGCCCATATCTCTTGTTTCTCGATATCTTCCACCCTCAATCTCACTTCTTTCCAAAACCCACTGTTATTATATTTATCTAATAGGAAAATATTCCTCATGCCAATTTCTTTTAGGACATTTCCCATCTCCCCTAACCAACACTCTTCTCCTAAGACAGCTTTTTGAAACTGTATACATTCTGGCTTTTGTATTGGAAGTGCACTTACATGGAAAAGATTGCACATTCTTGCAGCATTGCAGACTGCATACTTTTCCAGTAACCAGCAGAACCAATTTCTCCATTGTTTTAGTTACAGTACAACAAAACTGTAATCCTCTCCCTTTTAAGTTTCCTGCCGTGACACTTAGTGCCCTTAAAATACAGGGTTTTGTATGGCAAAAGATGGAAAAGTAGTCCTACTTCATCTGCATTATAAACATGGTCAGGGCTATAGTCTTTCAAAATTGATGGGAGCGTTATATTTTTCCACATTTCTATATTTTCACACAGCGTAGCACCATTATCTAGGTCAGCAGCCTCACCTCGCACACATCTGTGAATAAGCCATGTTGATTCTTGAATCTTTCAATCCAGCCATTGGACGCTCTGAAATCATCCAGTCGCATCTTCTGTGCCAAAAGTATCGCCTGAGCTCGAACCACAGTACGCCTATTGGCACATTTGAAGCTCTTGCTTGTGTAAACCACTTTAGTAAAACATCTTCTAATTCTGGAAACTGATCAGGGCAATTGCGTATTGTTTTAGCATTTTTCCCTTCTTCAAAAGCAGTTTCAATTAGTTTACGTTTGCTAACAATTGTGCTTAAGTTTGATGGACGAATTCTGCACTATATCCACATGTTTCATATTTGGATTGTGATATATTTCTTCATGAATTTTCAGTTTTCACTGTTGCTTATTTACCGCACTTTCTTTTTCTCCATTGCAAACAAAAAGTTAAAATACTATCTACCTATGTTTGGTCCACACTCAACAGTAAAACCAATTGTTGAGTTTACCACGCCAAGCTAAAGCACTCTCTATCCTGCCTACAGAAATCGCGTCACACAAATACAGTATGTCCATAAAAATACTGCCATACTCCAAACTGGCATCACGTCGCCTTGGATAATCATATTTAAATTAAATTGGTGACATTCGAAAGAAAAGCTCAAATGTTTTTGTGCATGACAACAATGGATGGGATCTCAGAAATCAAACACAGAAATTAAATTCACTCACATTTGTGATTAGTCGATATGGGTTTATTGTTGGATATTTAGCAAGCAGGATATATGTGAATGTTTGCTTTTAAAATTGTGTTGGTATTAAAGAAGTTTTAAGGAGTTATGGTGAACCCACAGAATGTAGTTGCCGTGTTTTGGAATATCATAGCACGCAGAATCTGGTGCAGGTTCAGTGTGCTTTTAGGCGAAGGTTTCGACATCAAGCTCCTACAAACATGTCAATTTTGAAGTGGTACCGTGATTTTGTGGATTGTGGCTGTGTATGTCATCAAAGGAAAGGGAGACCATCTGTCAATGCGGGAATTGTGGAGCATGTGTGCGAGGCATTTGTACGTAGTCCTAAGAAGTCTGTCCGTAAAGCTAGCCAGCAGTTAAACATCCCACCGTAACTAAGTTCCTGCATATGTGACTGAAGTTTCACCCCTACAAGTTGAAGCCTGATGACCTTGCAAAACGATTAGATTTCTTTGAACATTTATTGCTAATAATGAAGGATATTGAAAATCTGTCAGAAAAAATAATATTCAGTGACGAAGCAATATTCCACATTAGTGAAAAAGTGAAGAGGCATAATATTAGGATTAGGGGAACCAGAATCCACATGCCATTTTGGAAGTTGAAAGAGACTCCCCTAAAGCAAATGTCTTTTGTGCCGTATCGAAACGTCAAGTCTGTGGCCCATTTTTCTTCCGAGAGGCCACTGTCAGTGGTCCAATTTATCTTGACATGCTCACTGAATGGTTATTTCTACAATTGGAAGAAGAAGAAGAAGGCAACAAATTTATTTTCCAACAAGATGGAGCACCTCCTCACTGGCATTTGCATGTTTGGGAACATCTGAATGAGCAGCTTCCAGGCAGGAAGATGGATTGGACGTGCCGGAAATGATGATAATGTCTTCTACAAGTGGCCATCCAGGTCGCCTGACTTGACGGTCTGACTTCTTTTTACGGGGTTACATAAAGGATTGTGTTATGTATCCCCATTGCCTCAAAACCTGCAAGAAGTGCAACTTAATATAACTGTTGTCATCCAGTCCATTTCATCAGATATGTTGGAGCGTGCGTGCGTGCATTTATTCACCGGGAGAATTTTCTTACAAATTCATGGCTTCGTCAAGAATCAAGTAATGTAGTGAGGAATATATACAGGAAGTATACATTTTACAGTGTTATATACAGAGAATACATATTAAGTAATGAATAATAATACTAGTAGTAACAGTAAGTTAACTTAGATTAGTTTTTGAAGTATTCAAAAAACTCTTCCATACTGTAAAAAGTTTGCTTAGTTAAAATTTTTTTAACATTGTTGTAAACTTAATTTGATTACAAACATTTACCTTATTTGTAATCAGGTTGTACATTTGTATGCAGTGTTGAGTTGGCCTTTTTCGTTGTTCTATCTGTCTGTAAGTGTATTTTATTACTAATTCTATTGGAATGTTCATGTACAGTGTTGTTCATATTGAATGTTGTTCCTTACAAAGCATACAGTTTCTAATACATACAGACTTGGTAGAGTAAGAATATTATGTTGACAGAAGTGTGGTTTACATGATGTCATCCTACTTAGGTTTAGCATTAGCCTGATTATTTTTTTCTGTAGTCTGAAAAGAGTGTTTATTTCACTGCCAGATCCCCAAATAAAAAGTTGCCTTGATGTCTGCAATGTTACTCGTGGGGCCACATTCAATGTCTATGAGGTATAGTAAAAAATATTTGAGCTTTTCTTTCGAATGTCACCAACTTCATCCAAATACGACTATTCAAAGTGGCGCAATAGCAGTCCAAAGTATGACAGTATTTTTATGGACACACTGTATGTACATACATGCATGTCTCCACCACGACTGGGCTGACCAAAGTAGCAAATGAGGATGTCAAACTTTGAATGTAATAAGCAGGAGCAAGGAAACATACTAAACAAACGTTATTTATTGCATATGGGCCAGAACTTTTATAATCCAATGGCATGCACAGAAAAATGTGTTAATGAAGAACATGCTAACAAGATTCCACTGTACATGTTACATATTTTCAGACTCCCTGAATAAAAAATAAATTAATTTAAAAAAAAAAGCATTTTTAAAAAAAGATTCATGCAATACACATGTGAACAGCACCAAAAACTAGATAATAAACTTGGATACCAATAATATAGGGAAAAACCAGTGAAGTAGTATAGTTGCAAGAATTGTTTTAATGTGGCACACACACTCTAATTGAACACATTGCAGAGATTCTTTGTCAGCTAAGAGCGAAGGTGTTGTTTGTGGCTTGATGTAATCAGTGATGGAAAACTAAAATTCATAAGGTAATCCTTGTTCTTTGTATCCAGAGCTTTTCCTCAGTCTGTTGGCTTTTGGACTACCTTTATTAATTTTACCTCTTTTTGGATATTGTGATTTTTTTTGTCTAGAAATGGTTGGCAATTGCAGATTTTTCTATTTCCTTGTATTTAACATATTTGTGTTCTTTTAAACCTGAAACCAATGTTCCTTTTTGTTTCACCTATATATGCATTAATTGACAATCCTCACAATTAATTTGGTATCTTATTCTTTGATATTGGTGTTCAATTTGTTATAAAACAAAAATAAACATTAGTTTGAGGCTTAAACAACACCTAAAACATGTTAATACACGGAAACAAAAAAAATCTGCATTTGGTAACAATTTCTGGACAAAAATTCATAATATCCAAAAAGAGGTAAAATTAATAAAGGTGGTTTAAAAGCCAATAGACTTAACCATACAGGAAAAGGTCTCAATACAAAAGAACAAGGATCATCTTATGAATTTTAGTTTTCCAACAGACAAGGATCTCATCATTGATTACAACAAGCTACATGCGACACCTACAGGGAAACATGAAAATCTGTTAGTGCCTCTTAGCTGAGAATGGACACAAAATATCTCTGAAATACATTAAAAAAAAATCTGATGTGTTACACTCACATAACTTTCTATCTACTCTTTTACAAACGCTTATTCTCCATATGCTTCATGTTAATCGAGATGTTAATCTTATTGCTAATTTTCTTGTAGATGCAAGAGGAATATGGTAGACTGTAAGCGATAGTCAAATATTTTAAGAGCTCATTGCTATGTGGAGTGTTCCATTCTCTTTGTATGTCCAGGACATAAAAAAAAATGAATAACAAACTTGAGAAAAAGTATAAGTATTGGAAAATTTAACAGAATAACAAGGAATATCTCGAAAATGGTTCACTCAACAAAAAAAATGTATATGACATAAATTGTGTATTTTAACGCGATCTACATTTTTTGTGTAGTAAAATTTTGTCTATCTCTTATGGTTTACCAGTTATGCAAAAGTCGTTCACAATGAAGAATACTTTTGGAGACATTACCAGAAAATTTGAGATATACATTTCATTTGTCATGAAAATATCTTAAACATATGATATTTTAATCAAAATTGTTAAGAGCCATTTTTGAGAAAATTAAAATTTTCGAAAAATGTTCCATGTAAAGGGTAATCTGGGGTGGGGGGATTTTCTTGAAAACCTTTGTGTCACATCTCTGGAAGATACTAAACCTAAATACCAAGTTTGGTGTTTATCCAACTGTTCGTTTCTGAGTTATGCTGTTCACAGACACACACACGGACATGTTTCCAAAAATGCTTTTTTTTGGATTCAGAGGGTCTCAAAACATGTATTTCCGGTGAAATCTCGGTATCGAATTTTTGGGTGAAATACAATACTTCCCCTACTTACTATACTAGTAGAGAAAGTAACTAGTGAAGTTATTAGAGAGTCTGTGCCTTAAAGATATAATCCTTGGTATTTAAGTTCAGTGTCTTCCAAGAATGCAACACAAACATTTTTCAACAAACTCGATCTGCTTTTTTCAAGTTTGACTATTGCTTCAATCTTGTATATCCCTCTTACACCTACAACAAAAGCTGTAATGAATCCATTTATCTCAATTACTTGAAGAGAGATAAAAATGATGATAATGAAATGAATGTGCATATGCTTCAAGACTATGAGGCCAAATTACCAGAAAGTGTCACTAGCAAGACCTTCTCCTCCAGGTATCTTTGGGCATGTTGTTCTGACAAAACACCACTCTTCCTCAAGAAGGTTCTTCCTGTAACCTTCCTGTTGAACCATGAGTACCCATTGTCTCACATAGTCCAGGTAAACCTGTCACATTACAAAACAATGTACACACTGCAACACAATTTTCATTTTACAAAATTATTTCCGCATTTTACCTAAATATGTTATATATAAGCAAAATTTGATCTAAACTCACTTAACAGATAACAATTTGCACCTCTAGACGAACACCGCCGCAACTCAAATTGTGCTTCCTGAGTTGTGGCAGTGTTCTTCTAGGGGTGTCAATTTCACAATTCAATGGTAATTAAGTGTATAACTAGAAAATATTTCCGGGCTGTTATGTCGTGGTCTGCTGGAAATAGAAGCTCCAGACATTTCATCCACCACAGAAATAATTTCTAGCTATATTGACTCCGGCCGTGAAAACCTACATTTTCTCGTAATTAATTGTTCTTCTACACAAGCTGTGAATAGGAAAACGTTGGAAACAAACAATCAGACTCAAAAATACCTGCTATGGTATTATCAAATTTGAATATGCAGATTATTTATGACAAGCAGAATGCTCCATGAACAATAGCTATACATGCAGAAATTTCTAACAAATTTGTTGTTTATGCAGATAAAACTGACATATATTTGTAATGAACTGCTTATTTTGGACATACATACGAATTAGTTTGCGTTAAATTTTCCACAGCTCTACACTTTTGAAAATTAAGTGCCGGTTTCACCAACCGATGCCATACCCATGTATTTAGGCATTTAAGAAATGCTAAAATTTGGAAAATGGCAGCTGCAAATAAAACTATTGATGCAGAATTGTTGTATTTGAAGTTTTTGAATGCTGTTCCGAACCACAGAAGAGCTGTGCATCATAATGAACTTGAAAACCTGCAGAAGTAGGAATTTTTAAAGCAATACATACTGTCCAAACGGTCATGAACATGGTTGTAGACGAAATGTTACAATACTATCAATAGAAACATGCCTCTTTCTCCTGTGCAACAAGTGTTAATTACTCCTGGCACTTCTCATTTAATGGTAAGTCATTTCCAAAGCTATGTTTGTGAGCTTATCCGAAGCAATTGCTTCAAGAAACGAATAATATTTTTGTTGGGGTCTGCATCATCCATAGGCAGTGTTAACACACTTTCGTCATTTTAAATCATTGTAAACGCTCTTTGCACCTGGTGTTTTATGTTAGCATAAAATTGCTGCAATTGTTTACTGGCCTTAAGAGAAACATGTGGATTGCAATTAAACTCCTCATGGATTTTCTCCCAGGCTTCATCATTCTCCTTTAAGTCCATCAACATTTTGCACTGAATATTTCCTCTACACTTAGTAACCAGTTCTAAAATTAATACCTTTTCAAACATGAAAAATTACTTTCTTTGGACCTAGATTTTCATTTAATATCATGAATCTAACCTCAAGCACATGACAATTGCCTATGAATGTAATTAATTGTTTGCTACTGAAGTGCTAGGATGCATAGACAAAAAAGCATCAGAGGACACGCAAAAGCCATGGAGTTCTGTCACCACCTTCTTGAAAGTTGTTATCTTTGACATTAACAAGATGTTAGCCAACAATTCCCTGCAAAAGCTTGATAAAGAACAAGAGTTTTAACATTATGTTGAACCTTTAACAAGATGTTAAAGTATTTTTAACATTAGTTGGTGAAACCAGTCCTAACAACATTTTTTCTTGGGTTACCTTATAAGTTACTTCTGTAAGTTCATTTTTTTTTAACGTATGGGACAACTGTCATTAAATTTCATTAACATTTCATTTGGATGGAGCACTTGAACATTTAAAAATGCAGTTTTAAGAAACACACACACTTTTCTGAAATGATTCATTACTAACAGGTAAAACAACAATTAAAAATGTTTCTGGGACCTAATATGAATGTTAACTATTTGGAACTCTTGTTACACAACTGAAACAAAAATTAAATTGAGTTTTATTTATGGACACTCTTTTAACTACTATGGTCTTTAGTGTCCCATTCTGAATTGGGCGTGAAAGATCGGTAATTTTGCTCAGAAGCCTCTTTATTAGGATTGAGGTTCATTTACATGCCATAAATCTACCACAGAGGACCGCTGGCTTTACTTCTCTTCCGAAGGAAACAATGTTAAGGTTTTATACACCCAAAAAAGCCATCGCACTCTGTTGAGTTTGAACCCACAACCCTGGGAACTAGAGGCTAGCATGGTACCCCTAGATCATGGAGGACGTAATTACACAAATTATTCAAATACAAGACAATGCCTTTTGTAAAACATTAATGTTGAAAACTGGAGGTCATCTTGAATTCGCTATATGTGCTTTCCAAATAGCCTGCTACTAAAAGTTTTCAGCTTCGTGGGTTATGGGATGGTGAAGCATGGCAGAAATGTTGAAGTTTACAGCCAAGGTCATGATTTTGTGTTGTCAGGTTAGCTATTTACCTAGGCATTCTTAGAGAGATTACGTTTCACATCGGTATTGGTAGCCAATGGTCGGGATATTTCCCACCACATACCTGCTACATTTCCATGCCTTTCTATTCTACCAACACGTGCATTTCCACACAAATTTAGATTACACGGCACTGTTTACAACTATGCACATTAGCAATCATCATCGTCGTCAGGCTGAAGAATTTGGAGTGTTATAACTCGTTTTACTCATTCCTTGAGTACAACTGTTAAAGTATATACACACACTTACAATATGTTGCTTAATTTATATTCCTCTAAACTATAATAAGAATTATCTAGTAAGTAAATATTTTTATCAATTTTAATACAAATTTGTTATTTTTATTTATATTTTTATTCATGAATAGTTGTTTCCCCATACTTTTTACATCTAAGTTGTTTAAGTACCCAAAGGATTCATCTAAAACATTCATTATTATTTCTCAAATAATATTTATGAACTAATTTTGAAGATTTAGAAGCTAGTAACAACCTTCAACTCTCTTTATTTTAAATTATGACACATCACTGTCTCCCTGAGTGTTTTCTGAAAATTGGCATTAATTTATTTGCTTCCATACCTTTCTTTACGAAGTACTTTGTCACTGCTCAAATCTTGGTTTTTTCTCCATCTTCAAAAATCACATACGGGAGCACTGATATGCTACGTGTTTACTCAAGAAAGATGACTAATTATTATGTAAGATCCCGATTGCACTAGCAACAACCCTTGTATGCTGTTTCCTCCAATCAAGTAACTCCTGTGGTAGTCCCCTTATGACATCATTTTTCAAGCTTACTAATCAACATAAGTCAAATGCTTTGGATAAATCAAAGAAAAGAGTGTTGACCTCATTATTTTCTAGTTTTTCAATTACTTCATATATACATTGATTGGTGGCAGAAATAGTGAAAATATAGTTCTTGTTGTTGGTATGCATGGTTTTTCTATAAATAGCAAATTCAAGTTCTTTATTATGTCCAAAGTTCATTGTTGGATTCAATTTCCATTAAGAATTTTATTGAACTGTAGGATAAATTTACTGTTTTAGGACATCCTCTGCAAGTTTTTTGTTTACTATTGCAACAATACTGTCCACGTATCTGTACCACATTTTAAACACCTTACAAATGCTTCTGTTATTTGGATTACCAGAAAAGCATTAAATAAGTTGTCCAAGAATGGTGATAATACATTGCCCATTGCTAAATCCTCCCCAGAATTTATTTCTGAATGAAACATTATCATCATTAATAATATTTATGATGATTTTTCTACATTGGGGTTACATTTCATTAGAAAAGGGTTTTCCTTGCTTGTAACTGATTTGCTATTCCTTTTCTCTGAAAGTTTTGGCTAAATTCGTCCATATCTGGTGTACAGCTTATTTTCCTTGGCAATATTCCATGATACTAAGAGACACTTCCAGGCAACTTCTTGAGTGATTGCCTGTGCGTCCAATTTCTCTTCTGCATATATAACCTCTTCTTGGACATGTGTTACTAGATACTTCTCATCAAGAAGTAATTCAACACGTATTTCCAATTTGAGTAATTTTTTCCATCAAACATTGGTACACAGTATTAGTCGCTATAAATAGTATTTCTGAGCCCATAAATGTAGTTCCTCAAAAGAGTTAAACATGTATAAAGCATTGCAATACTAGGTAAAAATGAGCACACAACATTAACAATACGGCTTACCTCCAGCACTTTTTTCATGCTCTGATCGAACTCTTCCACAGCAGTTTCTGGAGAATTGCTTGTAACCTTGTCAACGTTCCACAAAGCAGCTTGTGTCAGTTGTATGTATCTCTGTTTATGTATCACAGCAATACGCAGTCCTTCCTTCAGCTCTCGCATCAGCTGAAACATGTGTATAACTACAAGAGGTTGGGAACAATGGTTATTTTTCAATAGCAGTTCCAAAATAACAGTCAAAAAACTATAATAGCAAGACAGGCCCCATTCACAAACAAAATTAAGCATAATATAAACTTAAAAACTAGATGTTATGCATTGTAGTGTGACAGTATTCACTCACATAACGTACACTTAGATGCCTGCAACATCTAGATAAGATGCTTTATTGTCACATAAGCTTATATACAGTGAGTAAAAACTCTGTGACTCATCAAGTGTACAAGAATTAAGTTATACTAAATATCAATAATAATATAATTACAAATTTACATATGTGATACAGTATATACACGTATTGATATAATTATGGTATTGCCTTTGTAATGTCAGTTTTGGTTTATAGTTTAACTAATAACAGAATGACAAAATGTTATTATAATTCAATTTCATCATTCATATATTCAGTAACTGAGTAATAGGCTTTGTCCATTAATAGGTTTTTTATTGCTTTATTAAAGTATTTGAGGGTTTTCATTTCACGGAGTTTTATAGGGAGTTTGTTATAGATTTTTATTCCTACATATAATGGACTTTTTTCATACAGTGCTAACCTGTGCATGGGTGGTTTCAGATTATTTTTATTTCTCATTCCATGATTATGTTGCATTTGTGAATTATAGATTGTATCAAAGTTTGAGTGGATGTATTTATTTATTTATTTATTTCATACAGGAATTGGGATGGTAAAGTTAATATTTTCAGGTTTTTGAACAAATTTCTGCATGAATCTTTTGGTCTGGAGTGGGTCATTATACGTAATACTTTTTTTTTACTTTTAAAAATCGTTTCCCATACAGTATAGTTTCAGATTATTTTTATTTCTCATTCCATGATTATGTTGCATTTGTGAATTATAGATTGTATCAAAGTTTGAGTGGATGTATTTATTTATTTATTTCATACAGGAATTGGGATGGTAAAGTTAATATTTTCAGGTTTTTGAACAAATTTCTGCATGAATCTTTTGGTCTGGAGTGGGTCATTATACGTAATACTTTTTTTTTACTTTTAAAAATCGTTTCCCATCCAGTATAGTTTCCCCATAGTATTACTCCATAAATCATCAAAGAATGAAAGTAACTGAAGTAAACTATTTTCCTTGTTTCAAGGTTCATTATTTTAGCTATGCAGCTCATATTGAAACATGCACTATTTAATCTTTTAGCCAAGTAGCGGATGTGATCGTCCCATTTTAATAGTTGGTTTAAGTAAATACTCAACATTTTTTAGTTTTCTGTATGATTTATAGCATCAGTTGTGATAAAACTCTCACAATTCTTATCTTGAGTGCTGAGCTGCATAACGGATGTTTTGGAAGTGTTAAGTTTGAGGCCATTACTAGTAAACCACTTCTGTAATTGAGTTATAGTTTCGCTTAACTTATATTTTAACTCCTCAATGTAATAAGATGGAAGTGTCATCGGCATATATAACGGTTTTCCCTTTTATGGAGTTAGGTAGGTCATTTGTGTAGATTATATACAGTAGAGGTCCCAACACACTTCCTTGTGAGACTCCTGTTCTTATTTGTTCCCAATTTGATTCCATTGTTCCCTTTTGATTCTTAATGATTGTTTTTTGTTTACGACAATTAAGATAATTTTCGAACCACCTTAAAGCAGTGCCCCTTATGCCATAGAAATCTAATTATTTTAGTAATATATCATGGCTGACACAATCAAAAGCTTTAGAATTATCGCATATCAGAACTGCTGTCTGTTGTTTCCTATCTATCATTTTAGAAGCATCATTTACCAAGGTTATTAGGGCTGATATTATTGAGCACTTTTCACGGAATCCATGTTGAGAGTTGTTTAACTTGGTAGAATGTTCAAAATAAGACATGAGTTGTGCATGCACAATCTTTTCAAGTATGGTGGAGAATGTAGGAAGGATAGAAATGGGTCAGAAATTTTTAAATTCTGTTTTCCTTCCTTTGTGTATAGGTTTAACTAAGGCGTATTTCATTCTCTCTGGAACAGTACCCGCAGCTAGGGAATGATTAATTATCTGACTGAGCGGTCCACTTATTTCATGTTTTATTTTGTTGATTAGATATGGGGGCAGTTCATCCCAGCCGTAGGAGGTTTTTGATTTAAGTTTACTGATAATTTCAATAACTTTTTGTGGTGTAACGCTTGAGAATTGAAATTGGGGGGTTAGCATTAGGCAGTTGTTGTTATACAATTCCATAATAGCATCTTGCATTGAAGGAGGAGTATCTCGAATTTGATTACCAATATTTACGAAGTAGTTATTTAATGATTCCGCTGTGTTAGTACTCATATTATTTCAATTATCTACATTGTTTGGATTGTTTATTTCTAATTCCACCTTTATTATTTTCCATGTTGCTTTGCTTTTATTATCCGCGTTTTTGATGAATTTTTCAACTGCCATTTGTTTTGCCTTCCTGATTGTACGTTTATAGATTTTGCAATACATTTTGTAATACTTAATGAAATTAGTATCTGTAGTGGTCTTATATATTTTGTGGAGCAGCCTCTTACGTGTGCTGGACATCCTAATGCCCTTAGTACCCCAATTTAATATATATTTTTCATCTACTTGCTGCCCATTGATTTTTGGAAAGGATTCATTATAGCAATTTAGAAGCTCCCTAAGAAAAGTGTTATAGTTTGAATCAACTGACTCTGCTCTGTCCCAGATCCAGGATAAATTTCCAACTTTATCTTTAAAAGTCAAAATATTTTCTGAACTAAATATACGTCTGGCAGTTGTTCTTTTAGGTTTCATTTTCATTTTGTACATTGCTGGTAGCCTTGAGAGGACAGCTCTATGTTCGGCTAGTCCCGTATCCAAGACAGTGCATTCGTTTTCGCCATAGATTTTATTTGTTAGTATGTGGTCAATACAGGTTGTTGATGCTTTGGTGACATGCGTGGGGAGATATTTCTAAAAGCAAGACCATGGGAATCAACAATATCGATGAACTTGTTATTCAGTTTGTTAACAATTCGTGTTTCTTCAGAGACAATGTTTTTTAGGTTATTGTCTAGATTTAATTTAGTTTTATAAAGATCAATATTACAATCCATGGCTATTATTAGTTTTTTCTTTTTGTCATTCTGTAATTTAGTGAGCAAGTGTTCAAATTTATTTAGGAATGACTTGAGTGTGTCATAGTAAGGTACCCTATAAATAGAAATCACAATTACATTCAATTTATTAATTTCGATGGCAGATAATTCAAAAAGCTGTCTATACTTAACGCCTTAAGATCATGTCTTTGTTTTGCATGTTCAATTAGGTAGTCTCGAACTATAATGCACCACCCCTCTCAGAATGACTCCTGGTATGAAAATCAGCTACAGTATATCCTTTTAATTTGTTGAACCGCCATATTGTATCTTGATTCAGCCAGTGTTCATTAAGGCAAATTATTTCTATTTTCGTGTCCACCATTTCATCAATTAATAAGTTTAAGTCATCAATTTTTGTGAGTGAACCTTGTATATTTAAGTGCATTAACCAGTAATTGACCCCATCTATACATGGCATTCCCTGTACAGGCGTAGTTGTTATTTCCCATTTTGGGTACACCTACTGACTCGAAATCAAGTTTCCCTGAGATTGGTGTCTGGTTGTTAAACTGATACCATTATTTATAACCTGACCAGTTATCCATGCACCCTTGTGATTTAGGTGCAAGCCGTCTTTCCCTAAACAGGAGAGGTCTATATACTTGTCCACATCTACATAAACAGCTTTAATAGCTTCACATGTCCATCTGATATTTTCATTTACTCCTTTAATAGAAGTATGGTTCACATCCCGCCTTTTTAGGACACTGTTCACAGCATTTGGAAACTTATCTTTTGCGGATTTCACAGCACTGTACACCTCCCCCAACTCTTCATCTAAGTCATTAGTTCCCACATGCAGCACCACAATTTCGGGTTTTTCGATTAAGTTTTCACATTTGTACTGGTTTTCAACTTTTTTGGCTAATTGATTGGCCTTTATGCCCCTATACACTTTTTTGTCGGCACTGCTCACTTTTACGTGCGCTAACATTGAATCACTCAACACTAAAACATTTCTTGAGATTGGAGGCTCATCCTTTTTATTATTATTATTTAGGTTAGTTGCGGCTTCTCGTGTGTAGCTTAGATTTTAGTCTTCATTTTGTCTTCTTAAGTTTATGTCTACACAAAAGAAACTAGCCAATCAGAGAGCAATTCTCATCACGTGATTATTCTAGTCACCTCTGTACCACATGCTGACTCCATAAGTGCCTTTCTGTGTAAGATTATGGACCAGGAATCACTGGGGTATAAAATGTAGCAAAACAAATTGTGGTAGTAGATGGTACTTTTTTGTGAGTTCAACGTCCTTTAACTGGGTAATTCTTATTCATTTTGATACACATACATAACCTCTTTTGTCATGAGGTTGCTTTACTGGCCACCATATTAGCTCAACTGTTTCATCCACTCTTGTGATTGGCTGCTATTTACATTTCTATTTGTCAATGTGAATGACAGATCTCGTTAATCTTATAGTTAACTTTTATACTGTTATGTTAATGCTTACCTTTCACTGAATGGCCCCGTACTTATATTCAACTGTTACTCAACTGGTACTGGTATTTTTATACATTCAGTCTTGAGTCATCATCCTGATATTGTAACACGATGCTCCCCTCCCTTTTTTCTCATCATGCACATGTGAATTCATAATGTACTGTCAACTGCACATCTACACACTTATGTAATTACTGCTAACTTAGCTCATGTTCAACGAGTTCACATCCAATTTCATCATCTTGTATCAGCTTCCAGCTCTGTGGTAATTATTATATGTTCCATCTCCAATGTGAATCCAAGCCTTACATGAGATTGGCTGCAAGATTTCTAGTCAATGTTGTCCTCTATTGTAACAGGGACAGTTCCAAGGTCACACATCATATACATACTTGTAACTGTTGTATTGTAACACAACGTACTCTCTGTTGTAACTTGGAAGTAGGGACAGTTCCAATAGCCTCACATCATATATATACTTGTAACTGTTGTATATAACACAACGTACTCTCTGTTGTAACTTGGAAGTAGGGACAGTTCCAAGGTCTCACATCATATACATACTTGTAACTGTTGTATTATAACACAACGTACTCTCTGTTGTAACTTGGAAGTAGGGACAGTTCCAATAGCCTCACATCATATATATACTTGTAACTGTTGTATTATAACACAACGTACTCTCTGTTGTAACTTGGAAGTAGGGACAGTTCCAATAGCCTCACATCATATATATACTTGTAACTGTTGTATTATAACACAACGTACTCTCTGTTGTAACTTGGAAGCAGGGACAGTTCCAATAGCCTCACATCATATACATACTTGTAACTGTTGTATTATAACACAACGTACTCTCTGTTGTAACTTGGAAGTAGGGACAGTTCCAATAGCCTCACATCATATATATACTTGTAACTGTTGTATTATAACACAACGTACTCTCTGTTGTAACTTGGAAGTAGGGACAGTTCCAAGGTCACACATCATATACATACTTGTAACTGTTGTATTATAACACAACGTACTCTCTGTTGTAACTTGGAAGTAGGGACAGTTCCAATAGCCTCACATCATATATATACTTGTAACTGTTGTATTATAACACAACGTACTCTCTGTTGTAACTTGGAAGCAGGGACAGTTCCAATAGCCTCACATCATATACATACTTGTAACTGTTGTATTATAACACAACGTACTCTCTGTTGTAACTTGGAAGTAGGGACAGTTCCAATAGCCTCACATCATATATATACTTGTAACTGTTGTATTATAACACAACGTACTCTCTGTTGTAACTTGGAAGTAGGGACAGTTCCAAGGTCACACATCATATACATACTTGTAACTGTTGTATTATAACACAACGTACTCTCTGTTGTAACTTGGAAGTAGGGACAGTTCCAATAGCCTCACATCATATATATACTTGTAACTGTTGTATTATAACACAACGTACTCTCTGTTGTAACTTGGAAGTAGGGACAGTTCCAATAGCCTCACATCATATACATACTTGTAACTGTTGTATATAACACAACGTACTCTCTGTTGTAACTTGGAAGCAGGAACATTCCAAGGTCTCACATCATATACATACTTGTAACTGTTGTATATAACACAACGTACTCTGTTGTAACTTGGAAGCAGGGACAGTTCCAATAGCCTCACATCATATACATACTTGTAACTGTTGTATATAACACAACGTACTCTGTTGTAACTTGGAAGCAGGGACAGTTCCAATAGCCTCACATCATATACATACTTGTAACTGTTGTATTATAACACAACGTACTCTCTGTTGTAACTTGGAAGTAGGGACAGTTCCAATAGCCTCACATCATATATATATTTGTAACTGTTGTATATAACACAACGTACTCTCTGTTGTAACTTGGAAGCAGGAACATTCCAAGGTCACACATCATATACATACTTGTAACTGTTGTATTATAACACAACGTACTCTCTGTTGTAACTTGGAAGTAGGGACAGTTCCAAGGTCTCACATCATATACATACTTGTAACTGTTGTATTATAACACAACGTACTCTCTGTTGTAACTTGGAAGCAGGAACATTCCAAGGTCACACATCATATACATACTTGTAACTGTTGTATTATAACACAACGTACTCTCTGTTGTAACTTGGAAGCAGGAACATTCCAAGGTCACACATCATATACATACTTGTAACTGTTGTATATAACACAACGTACTCTCTGTTGTAACTTGGAAGCAGGGACAGTTCCAAGGTCACACATCATATATATACTTGTAACTGTTGTATATAACACAACGTACTCTGTTGTAACTTGGAAGTAGGGACAGTTCCAATAGCCTCACATCATATATATACTTGTAACTGTTGTATATAACACAACGTACTCTGTTGTAACTTGGAAGCAGGGACAGTTCCAAGGTCACACATCATATACATACTTGTAACTGTTGTATTATAACACAACGTACTCTGTTGTAACTTGGAAGTAGGGACAGTTCCAATAGCCTCACATCATATATATATTTGTAACTGTTGTATATAACACAACGTACTCTGTTGTAACTTGGAAGTAGGGACAGTTCCAATAGCCTCACATCATATATATATTTGTAACTGTTGTATATAACACAACGTACTCTGTTGTAACTTGGAAGCAGGAACATTCCAAGCTCTCACATCATATATATACTTGTAACTGTTGTATATAACACAACGTACTCTGTTGTAACTTGGAAGTAGGGACAGTTCCAATAGCCTCACATCATATATATATTTGTAACTGTTGTATATAACACAACGTACTCTGTTGTAACTTGGAAGCAGGAACATTCCAAGCTCTCACATCATATATATACTTGTAACTGTTGTATATAACACAACGTACTCTGTTGTAACTTGGAAGTAGGGACAGTTCCAATAGCCTCACATCATATATATATTTGTAACTGTTGTATATAACACAACGTACTCTGTTGTAACTTGGAAGCAGGAACATTCCAAGCTCTCACATCATATATATACTTGTAACTGTTGTATATAACACAACGTACTCTGTTGTAACTTGGAAGCAGGGACAGTTCCAAGGTCACACATCATATACATACTTGTAACTGTTGTATTATAACACAACGTACTCTCTGTTGTAACTTGGAAGTAGGGACAGTTCCAATAGCCTCACATCATATATATATTTGTAACTGTTGTATATAACACAACGTACTCTCTGTTGTAACTTGGAAGCAGGAACATTCCAAGGTCTCACATCATATATATACTTGTAACTGTTGTATATAACACAACGTACTCTCTGTTGTAACTTGGAAGTAGGGACAGTTCCAATAGCCTCACATCATATATATACTTGTAACTGTTGTATATAACACAACGTACTCTGTTGTAACTTGGAAGCAGGGACATTCCAAGGTCTCACATCATATATATACTTGTAACTGTTGTATATAACACAACGTACTCTCTGTTGTAACTTGGAAGCAGGAACATTCCAAGGTCTCACATCATATATATACTTGTAACTGTTGTATATAACACAACGTACTCTCTGTTGTAACTTGGAAGCAGGGACATTCCAAGGTCTCACATCATATATATACTTGTAACTGTTGTATATAACACAACGTACTCTCTGTTGTAACTTGGAAGCAGGAACATTCCAAGGTCTCACATCATATATATACTTGTAACTGTTGTATATAACACAACGTACTCTGTTGTAACTTGGAAGCAGGGACATTCCAAGGTCTCACATCATATACATACTTGTAACTGTTGTATATAACACAACGTACTCTGTTGTAACTTGGAAGCAGGGACATTCCAAGGTCTCACATCATATATATACTTGTAACTGTTGTATATAACACAACGTACTCTCTGTTGTAACTTGGAAGCAGGAACATTCCAAGGTCTCACATCATATATATACTTGTAACTGTTGTATATAACACAACGTACTCTGTTGTAACTTGGAAGCAGGAACATTCCAAGGTCTCACATCATATACATACTTGTAACTGTTGTATATAACACAACGTACTCTGTTGTAACTTGGAAGCAGGAACATTCCAAGGTCTCACATCATATATATACTTGTAACTGTTGTATATAACACAACGTACTCTCTGTTGTAACCTGGAAGCAGGAACATTCCAAGGTCTCACATCATATATATACTTGTAACTGTTGTATATAACACAACGTACTCTGTTGTAACTTGGAAGCAGGGACATTCCAAGGTCTCACATCATATATATACTTGTAACTGTTGTATATAACACAATGTACTCTCTGTTGTAACTTAGAAGCAGGGACAGTTCCAATAGCCTCACATCATATATATATATATATATATATACCATGTGAGTCTTCTCATCCTGCAGATTAGTAATCAGGCAACCACATTCGCCAGCCCCTGATTAGAGTTATGGTGGTGCTCTAGTAGTGAAATGATTAACATGCTGGAAAGACATGGTGAAGGTCGGGAGTTCAAATCATGCCTGCGAATAAATGAGTTTTTTTATTCATTTCTGTTCATATTTCGAGGATGTTCTATCAAATCATTACTTCTTTCCGAATGTACTAGAAAGTGGATTTGCCTATAACTACGAAGTTCCAGCCGTTTGTGCTCACTGTGGAACAATGTTTTTAAAGAGAGGGTATCTGGACATGCTGTTAGGATATGGGGAAGTGCAGCAGACTACAATGGAGGCACGTTGTCTATACCAACAGAGGTTTCTGCAGAGAACAGATCACACGTTTTTGCAAGTTGCGAACCACCTTCTGGAATCAGGAACAGTGCACAAGACACCACATCCACAAAGACTAACAACAGATCGTGTGACTGTCATTTAGCATCTGCATGGAGAATACTACTTCATGCAAAGTTTCACCCTGTATCTCGTTCAACTACAACAGGAGCTACTGCAGCCGGACCATGGAGGGAGAGTGGCATTCGCTAGGTCATACAACAAACTGAACAAGATTCACATTTTTTGGCAACTGTTTTATTTACGGACGAAGCAGGGTTCCACAACACAGGCCATGTAAATCGCCATAACATGCATTACTGGAGCACTGTAAACACACAGTGGATGAGAGGCAGCCTTACAAGTCTGATGGGGTTTGAATGTTTGGGCTAGTATATTTGGTGAACATCTAATAGGCTCGTATTTTTATGATGGCCAACTCACTGGGAATCGCTATATCCACTTCCTATGACACCAGCTGCCTACTCTACTGAATGAAGTGCCATTGCAGAACCGATTAACTATGTGGTACAAACATGAAGGGGCGGCAGCTCATTCGGCTCATCGTATAATGGCTTATCTGGATGACACCTACACTGAGTGATGGATCGGATGGCATGGACCAATAGGGTGGCCAGCAGTTCACCAGATCTAACCCCATTAGATTTCTTCTTATGGGGCTATCCTAAAGACATCATGTATCAGGAGCGGCCAATGATCCCTCAACAGCTCAGGGAATGCATCATCTTAACTTGCTGTGACATCACACCAGCCATGTTGCGCAGGTTAGGCTGGCGGTGATGATTAGGCTGAGATCTTGCATCCGCCAGCATGATGGACAGTTTGAACACCTATGACAGCCATGTGGAGGAAACGGGTAAATTGTAAAGGTTTATCTGTGTGATGGTCCGGCATGATGTATCATAGTCACTGTTAAATGTACCACAGAGGTTCACAACGATCATAATATGGGCTTGCAGACGTTATCTACTTTGTATGTACGTACTGCATTTTGTAAACTCTCAGAACAATGTATTGGCTTTCTTCTGTATGAAAAATAGCTTTAAATTGTAAAACAATATTTAATGATGCCTTATCTCTGTAAGTTATAATTACAGTGTTATGTGCATTTATTTTTGATGTTCATTAAAGCATATTCTAACAAGTAACAATTTGTGTTTTAATCAATTTCACATAGCCAAACTATCAGTTCTTGTTAAATTTATTAAACATAAAAAGTACCTTCAAGTGGCTGTATTTGAACCTGGAATCTTTACCACTGAAGGCCAACGTGCATACTTTTGCGCTACAAGTGCAAGTCACTGCACGCACAGTGGCACAAAACAGTCATTTCGGCCGAAATTGATACAATGTGATGCAGTGGACAGTGTTTACGGCATAACACGTACAATGCCAGGACTGTGTAACTTCTCAATCTGCAGGTTGAGAAGACTCACTTGGCACACACATACTCTCTCTCTCTCTCTCTTGTATTGCAACACAAAGTACACTCTTTTGTAACTTAGACAGGAACAGTTCTCTCTCTCTCTCTGTCCCGCACACACGCACAAAATTAAATTAAATTGAGTTTTATTTATGGACACTCTTTAACTGCTGTGGTCCTTAGTGTCCCATTCTGTATTGTGCGTATAATACCAGTAATTTTACTCAGAGGCCTCTTTATCAGGCTTGAGGTTCTTTTACGTGCCATAAATCTATGACACGGGACCACCGGCTTTACTTCCCTTCCTAAGGAAGCCATGCTAAAGATTTTTATGTCAAAAAAAATTCCATTGTCCTACACCGGGTTTGAACCTGCGACCTCAGGAACTAGAGGCTAGCATGGTAACCACTTCACCATGGAGGATGACCATGCATGCACACACACACACACACACACACTTGTAACTGATGTATGGTAACACAACATACTCTCTATGATCAGAGAGTTACTTTTGGAACTGCTACTTAAATGATAGCACTAGACCAAAGTTGGAAGACTGTTATTTTTAAACAGTATGACTAGATATTTTTGTTTTTTTTAATTATTCCATTCTTAGAAACATTCCACAATACTGGCAATGTTATTATTACATACCTGCCTGATGCTCAATACAGATGGGTGATGCGGTTTCTGTTCCAGTCTCATGCGAAGGAATTCGTGAATCATCTCAAATGGAATTCGTGAGAGAAACAGAAAGGCAGATCGATACGAAGGAAGACTCAATGATTGTGCCTCTTTGCTCCAGTAGCCATAGCGACACAACTCTGCTTCTTCCTCCTCTTCTGCCTGTTGTTCTTCACCAGTGTCTGTTTTATCTGTGTCCAGTGAACATGTTTCCTTTAAACTTTCTTCAGTCTGCAATTATAAACATTTATGAACATCCTTCCAGCAAATGTAATCCATTTCAGAACTCTAAAATACATTTTACACTGTTACTGCATAAGTAACACACGCACGCACACACACACACACACACACGCACGCACGCACGCACGCGCGCACGCGCACACGCGCACGCACACGCACACGCACGCACACGCACACGCACACGCACACACGCACACACACACACACACACACACACACTTAATTTTCACATTTATATCATTAGTAAATAACATACTTGCCAACTTCATGAAATTGAAAGCTGTAAAACTTTTGCTTGTCCAGTAAAGTGTAATAATTTTGTGGAAATTTACAATGTGTAAAATATTCAGTGCAGTAAATGCACAAAAATTCTATGTAAAATAAATGGTGATCCTGTTTTATAAGAATCCTTGAAGACCTGGTAGTACAGTGGCTTTGTCACACATGTTGAAATTCTCCCTGGTACCACAATAAACATGTATTAAAGCAAGAACACCACTTCTTATACTGTACACAGATTTCTAGTCGTTATTTTACACTTCATACATCAGCTATAAACAAAAAACTGTCACAAAAAATGGGAAACACATCCTGCAGCCATAGAATGAAAACATATAGACATTTACATGAGGGACTTGATTTTACAATTCACATCATTTATTACTGAATGTTCGTATCCTAGTTACTAGAGTCACTAGTGGTGCTATACATTGTGCTACAGCCCAGTGAAGGGGGACCATGATCATGATGAAGGATAGACACACAGATAAGCTCTGGTCTATCATAACACTGTATACCATTTACTAGAGTCACTAGTGGTGCTACACATTTTGTTGCAGCCCAGTGAAGGAGGACCATGATCATGATGAAGGATAGACACACAGATAAGCTCTGGTCTATCATAACACTGTATACCATTTACTAGAGTCACTAGTGGTGCTATACATTTTGTTATAGCCCAGTGAAGGGGCACCATGATCATGATGAAGGATAGACACACAGATAAGCTCTGGTCTATCATAGCACTGTATACCATTTACTAGAGGTCACTAGTGGTGCTATACATTTTGTTGCAGCCCAGTGAAGGGGGACCATGATCATGATGAAGAATAGACACACAGATAAACTCTGGTCTATCACAGCACTATAGCACTATAGGTCTTTACTAGAGGTCACTAGTGGTGCTACACATTTTGTTTCAGCCCAGTGAAGGGGGACCATGATCATGATGGATAGACACACAGATAAGCTCTGGTCTATCATAGCACTGTATACCATTTACTAGAGGTCACTAGTGGTGCTATACATTTTGTTGCAGCCCAGTGAAGGGGGACCATGATCATGATGAAGAATAGACACACAGATAAGCTCTGGTCTATCATAGCACTGTATACGATTTACTAGAGGTCACTAGTGGTGCTATACATTTTGTTGCAGCCCAGTGAAGGGGGACCTTGATCATGATGAAGGATAGACACACAGATAAGCTCTGGTCTATCATAGCACTGTATACCATTTACTAGAGGTCACTAGTGGATGCTACACATTTTGTTGCAGCCCAGTGAAGGAGGACCATGATCATGATGGAGACACACAGATAAGCTCTGGTCTATCATAGCACTATATACCATTTACTAGAGGTCACTAGTGATGCTACACATTTTGTTGCAGCCCAGTGAAGGGGGACCATGATCATGATAGATAGACACACAGATAAGCTCTGGTCTATCATAGCACTGTATACCATTTACTAGAGGTCACTAGTGGTGCTATACATTTTGTTGCAGCCCAGTGAAGAGGGACCATGATCATGATAGATAGACACACAGATAAGCTCTGGTCTATCATAGCACTGTATACCATTTACTAGAGGTCACTAGTGGTGCTATACATTTTGTTGCAGCCCAGTGAAGGGGGACCATGATCATGATAGATAGACACACAGATAAGCTCTGGTCTATCATAGCACTGTATACCATTTACTAGAGGTCACTAGTGGTGCTATACATTTTGTTGCAGCCCAGTGAAGGGGGACCATGATCATGATAGATAGACACACAGATAAGCTCTGGTCTATCATAGCACTGTATACCATTTACTAGAGGTCACTAGTGGTGCTATACATTTTGTTGCAGCCCAGTGAAGGGGGACCATGATCATGATAGATAGACACACAGATAAGCTCTGGTCTATTATAGCACTGTATACCATTTACTAGAGGTCACTAGTGATGCTACACATTTTGTTGCAGCCCAGTGAAGGGGGACCATGATCATGATAGATACACACACAGATAAGCTCTGGTCTATCATAGCACTGTATACCATTTACTAGAGGTCACTAGTGGTGCTATACATTTTGTTGCAGCCCAGTGAAGGGGGACCATGATCATGATGAAGGATAGACACACAGATAAGCTCTGGTGTATCATAGCACTGTATACCATTTACTAGAGGTCACTAGTGGTGCTATACATTTTGTTGCAGCCCAGTGATGGGGGACCATGATCATGATGAAGAATAGATACACAGAAAAGCTCTGGTCTATCATAACACTGTATACCATTTACTAGAGGTCACTAGTGATGCTATACATTTTGTTGCTCCCCAGTGAAGGGGGACCATGATCATGATGAAGAATAGATACACAGAAAAGTTCTGGTCTATCATAACACTGTATACCATTTACTAGAGGTCACTAGTGGTGCTATACATTTTGTTGCAGCCCAGTGAAGGGGGACCATGATCGTGATGAAGAATAGATACACAGAAAAGCTCTGGTCTATCATAATACTGTATTACTTTTAGCCTGTAATCTTAAGTTACAATATAATGCCATGTAATTTAATGCTTTGTCATGTCCGTGGTGAAAGTATGGAACACTTTGAACCTCCCACAAAGCTTTGAAATCATCTCCTTTGATGTAGAACTGTAAAAAGGCTTCCGCTCACATACATTTTACAGGCAAACTATAAAAGTTGGCAAGTAAGAAATAAGTACTGCAAAAACTGATGTTCTTGTTGGAGTAGTCAGTAAACCATTCATGAGCATAATGATGTCTTTCTTCCAGCTCAAGGCCTGAATTTGAATCTTTGTTGGAGTGATTTCCCTGGATAAGGTTTCCTCCCAAGGTTTGAAACGCAATTTCGTTCATGTCTCTGCAGATAGATAATGGAACATAGGCAAGCTTGGAATTTTGGTACGAGCAAAGAGAGGGGACTTTCTCAGTATCTGATCACTTTGTTTCATACTATGTAGAAAGTTCATTATTTTAGTTCAGTTAATATATCTTGTTGAAGACATTTGTTATACAAATAACTGAATATTGTACATCTTTGTTTTCTGCAACTGGATTTAGAAGGCATTCAGAATTACATTTCATTTATAAGTCATTTCTTTGTGCAATGAGTTAAAAAGTTTGATATTGAGGTGTATTGTTCTATGATTTGAGTAATTTTGAAGTATTAGGCCTTATGCATAATAATGAGTGCCTACTCAAAACTTCTCTTTCTAGAGTGGGCACTCTGTTCAGTATGCAAAACAGCATGAACTCATCAAGAATGTGTATTCCTTCTGTGAGTAGCTACTCGCATTTTCATATGCATAATCCAAAGTGCTCACTCTCAATAATTTAAGTGACCTCAATCCTGTAGAGGGTGGATGTTCTTAGCGCCATGGCTGAATTTATGCCGGTTTGTCATCCCAAACAGGTGTACAAAGTGTATAGTGCCACGAGAAGTGGAGTTTCGCAAATTATATGGGTTTAACAATGATTGCTTAAGTGGGTGATGAGCAATCATTTCCTGGATGAAAATTAAGAAACAAGAGGTGCTGCATTAAGAGAAAATGAGGGCATTTTTACATTACATAGGGGATGTTTAATAGTGGTTTAGGGTAAATCAATGATATCCAATCAGCAGTGAAGGCAGTATTTTTAACACTTAAATGATATCAGTCTAATTATAAAATATAAAGTAAAATAACAGCCTGCCTTAATGCAATAAGTGTATAATATAATATATAAAGTATATGTAACAATCATTGTATTATGTTTATATTATTATGTACATGTATAATAATGTTATGTGAATGTATTAAGTAATTTAACAATGTAGGTGCTGTGAGAATAGGAGCCGAAAGTTGCTAACAATGAGGTAACCTTGAGACAATAATAAATTAGAAAGTTTAATAATGCTACTAGTAATTGTTGGAACAATAATGTAATATTTAGATAAGTAATAAAAGCAACTACCAATTGAGTCATTCTTCTTGTGTTAAGTGCATGCTAAAAGACCTTTATTTCCTAACTTTGTTACATTCCGTTGCGTTAAGTCACGTTAAGTAAAGTTTACCGTAATCCCAGCATTAGTGACTTGCACCGTAGCACTCATTAAAATGTTCACCTGCCAAAATCCCTGGCACTACCTATACTTGTCAAGTTACAATCTATTTTCATGATTTGGCGACCGGTTGCATGCAAAATAAAATTAATGTTTCGACTACAGAGAAAAGCATTGTTGTACCCTATCGGCGGCTGGTACCATTGTTCCAGTTTCTCGCCAGCTCCCCTAGTGTCAGAAACTGAGGGTGAGGCGGATTTAGCAGTTCCTGGCATTTAAGCATTAGCATAACTGCATTGAAGAAATGTCATTTAAATATAATAAACATACACATAAAATCTGAATATTAAGGGGTATTCTATTTTAATTATATACATTATTTATGGTTTTTAATAGCTTATTAAACCATTTTTTTAAATTTCAGGCTGCCAAATTGGATTTTATTACCAGCACAGTTGAAATGTTTGTAACTACAAACATTCCTCTTGGAAAAGCAGACCATCCTGCATTTAGAAGTTGGTTGCATCGTCGTGTTGTGGGAGGAGGTGAACTACCATGCAGTGATAACCTTAGGAGGCAGTATTTACCGCAGCTAGCAGATAAAAGAAAAGTTACCGCTGTTGCTATTATGAGTGATGAAACAACAGACAAGAAAGGCAGAGCAGTGTTTGTTGTTCCCTTATCTACTGTGCAACCAGCAGACTATCAGGAGCAGTATGTTGCAGCTGTAACATCCCTGGAGGCTGTTAATGGACAAAATTGTGCTAGAGCGATTTCTGATGCCCTGTAGGATATGGAGGTTGGGTACAATCAGGTGGTGGCATTTGGCAAGGTACATAAATACATGCTTCCAGGGTCTCCAAATTCTTGTCTGATCAGGTTGTTCAGCTAGAATGTTGGGTGCACAAAATTAATTTGTTGGCTGAAATTCTTCCATGTAATCTCATGGAACTAAATAGAGTGGTTGTGTCAGTCAAACAAATGTTTTTGAATGCAAGAAAAAGGTGCCATGCATTCAAACAATACCTTGACGAAAGAAGTTCACCCACTGGCCTTTTCCCAACACATTGGAACTCTTGGTTAACAGCAGTTGAATGGCAGACAGAGAACTGGGACATTTTCTTTAATTTCCTACATTCAGGAAGGGCAGAGGAATACAGTTTCAACTTTGGCTGCAAATTCCTGAGCAGTCTCAAGGAGGAGGATCTAAACGTGTGACGTAAGTCACTTAGTACACTACTGCAGCCAATTGGAGACTAGTAAGCAGCCTCAGGCGGGGGAACTGTATCCATGACTTCATCATCTGAAGAAAAGACTTCAAGTAACTGCTGGAGGCGTTTTAAGCGATCAAGTGAATGATGGCGTGAAAAGTTCAGAGAGGAAGGAATATAGAATCTCTGAAGAACATTGCCATCCATATGTGCGTGAAATTGGTCAGTTTAATTTCTTGTGATCCAGCCAGAACAATCTTGGAGCCTGTTTCAGGGTTATTCTGCAGGCAGAATGTTCTTATTCAGATAAGCTGGAGTCCAAAGTGCCCTCTTTAAAAAATGTTCCAGCAGATGAAGCTATGCATGGAACTCTTGCAGAAAACTGCTAACCTGAGTGTCCTTGAAGCTCTGATATCCATGCAGAGTACATATAAAACATTTGTGGATGGCACATTAAAAGCACTTTGGATACCACTTTCCAATGTCGACTGTGAGCGATTTTTTTCTAAGTTTTCTTGTGTTCTTACAGGTTGACGAATGAACTTGGGTATGACAAATCTGGAAATATTCTCCTCCTATACTTATGAAAGTAGCATTCAGAAGTGAGTGGATATGTATTTTATAAATGCATATCGAGGGATAAGAAGAGAGACTTTGTAACTGACGTTTTAGAAAATTATAGGTTTTAACACAAAATACCTTGGAGAAACATTGCGTATGTTTCTGTGAAGACCTTGCATTTCAACACCAATCATAGACTTTAAAATACATAACTAGCATTATCTTGTATGTGAAGAAAAAACTAGTTCCTTATTTGAAAAACGCATAAGGAAAATAGACATATTTAATAAATAAACCAAAATGTAAATGTTCAACTTATAATGAATCTAATAAACGCACAGCTGCCAAAAAATTGCTCTTATAATTTATATAGAAACTGGGATTATTTTTTCTCTGCTGTTACCCAAGAATTTTCACTTATTTACTCAAGAATTTTTAGCTTTATTCTCCATCAGCATTAAACTATTACTTCTTTCCTTCCTAAAGTAAATAAAGAAATGAACTGTGGAGGCATGCACAAAGGCGGAAAGTCCAGCAATACAGCAAGAGTGCAAGTGCCCACTTACAAATCAATTAGAAACACAAGTGGCTGCTGTAATTGTTAAGAATGATTTTATGCACATCAAAATGGAGTGCCTACTCTAAAGCAGAGTAGCTTAAACTGAAGTGTAAACCTAACTTTATGCATTTCACCCAGTATCTGAAATAATCCAACATTAGATATTTTCTGATGTAGTATGCAAGATAGCTATGAAAATCTAATGTCGCATTTTATACACTACTTCCGGTTGAAAACAACATTACAAGCCACCTATACAATATAATCTATGGCTTGCTCCGCACCTCAGTCAGTAGACCACCTGTCTGCTGTGCATTAGGTTCCAGTTCGTTTACTGGCCGGGGTGGGAATTTTTCTCTAGGCAAGATTATTCTCTGTCCTCCCCAGAGTCGGAAGTATAAATGTGTGTGTGATCTAGTGTATAAAATATATATATTTTCCAATCCAATGTAAATAAATTATCTTTACTACTGACTCCACAATAAAGATTTAATTTTAACTACCACAAAATTCAGGATATCTGCATACATTACTTAGGTCTGCTTGTACAAACTTGGAATAAACTCTTGTCCGATGCTATTACAGGCTTAGATGCTGAACTGTATTGTACGATGATTTAAAACAGAATAAAGTATCTAGAATATTATCAGCACAATACACAATTTTATAGGTCAATTACTACCTAAGATAAAACCTAATAGAGTGTAGCAATTTACAACAATCTTTCTGGCCTGAAAATGGGTTTGCATGTAGCATCACTCTGCACTTGACTTCACATGAACACATGGAGGAGCTTCCACTGTTTACTTTCAGGAAGTCATCATTACCTCCCGGTTTCATCTTAAACATACACCAGCACTGTGTTAAACAAATACATTTTTACTTTCTGTACTACATATAGTAAGTAGGGGAAGTATTGTATTCCACCCAAAAATTCGATATCGAGATTTCACCGGAAATACATGTTTTGAGACTTCCTGAATCCAAAAAAAAGCATTTTTGGAAATATGTCCGTGTGTGTGTCTGTGTGTCTGTCTGTGAACAGCATAACTAGAAACGAACAGTCAGATAAACACCAAACTTGGTATTTAGGTTCAGTATCTTCCAGGGATGCGACACGAAGGTTTTCAAGAAAATCCCCCCACCCCAGGATACCCTTTACATGGAACATTTTTCGAAAATTTTAATTTCCTCAAAAATGGCTAACGATTTTGATTAAAATATCATATGTTTAAGATATTGTCATGAGAAATAAAATGTATATCTTGAATTTTCTGGGAATGTCTCCAAAAGTATTCTTCATTGTGAACGACTTTTGCATAACTGGTAAACCATAAGAGATAGGCAAAATGTTACTACACAAAAGATGTAGATCGCGTTAAAATACACAATTTATGTCATATACATTTTTTTTTGTTGTGTGAACCATTTTCGAGATATTGCTTGTCATTCCCTTAAATTTTTCAATAATTTTCTCAAATGGGAATTCGTTATTCATTTTTTTTATCTTGTATATGCAAAAAGTATTAATCTGTGGCAAAGGAAATGGTGCTGCACCTAGCAACCAGCTATTAAGAGATATGTATGTGCTTAAAGGCTACTGTATTTCTATATTGCCCTTGTAAATATATATTCCCCTTACATCTACAAGAAACTTAGCAATAAGATAGAGTCTGCAAATGTTTATCTCGATTAACATGAAGTAGATGGAGAATAAGCGTTTGTATAAATAGTTTGTACAAGAGTAGAGAAAGTCATGTGAGTGTAACACATCAGATTTTTGTTTTACTTTCTCTACATAGTAGGTAGAGAAGGTATTGTATTCACTCAAAATTTCATACCAAGATTTCACTGAACACACTTTTTGAAACCCCTGAATAAATCAACAAATAAAGCAGTTTTTAGAATAAAAGAGAGCGAGAGCGGGTGTGTGTGCGTGTGCGTGTGCGTGTGCGCGTGTGTGTGTGTAAAGCACAACTCTAAAATGAAAAGTTGGATAAATACCAAACTTGGTAGTTAGGTTCAGTATCTTCCAAATAGCAACACAAAGATTTTCATAAAAATCCCCCCCCTGCCCAACTGCTTTTCACATAGAACATTTTTCCAATTTTTTTATTTACTCATAAATGGCTCTAACAATTTGATTGAAATATTGCATATTGAAGATATTTACAGACAAACATCATATCTTGAATTTTCTGGGAATAGTCTGTGAAGTCTTCTTCATTGGGAAGCAATTTTGTATAATCTTGTATAACTGGTAAATGTTAAGTAAGAGATGAAAGGCATTAAACAAAGAAATGCAGTTCTCTTTAAAACACAATTTACTTCAAATAACCTTTGTTTGTGGCATCAGCCATTTCCAAGATATCAGTTATTAATGGTTCAACTTTGTGATATTCAGTTGCTTCTCGCAATTACATGGAAATTACATAGCATCCGGTTGTTAAGCATCTGACTATTGCTATTTCCTTGTATCCATAATGAAATGTGTATCGCCACTGCTTGTGCAAAGACTTATTTCAAATAAAATGAAGTAGACTCAATTTATACAACATTTGTTCCTGGTTATTCTTAATGTGCTGCTTCAGCTTGCATGGTGCCCTGACCTGCTGGGTGGCCCTTTGTCCAATCTTTATCCTTTACATTTTTTCCTCCCACTCATCTCTTTGTCATTCATCTTATATCCCTTACTTTCCTTGCCCATTTTTCTTTAGCTTTCCTTAAAACTCTCACATGTTTTTCATTCTCCTTTCTTCTTTCCTGTCAACATTTTTAAGGCCATGATTTTATCATCCAATTTGTTCCACTTTTTCTCCCACACTTTTGCCTCCGCTGCATTAATTCCTTTGCATTCTATGAGATAATAATATAGTCTGTTTTCACTTCCACCATACAACCTACACATTCCTTTTACACTTCCTCTTAAGAACACTGAACGCATTCTCATCCATATGCATCCTTCTTTTTCCTACCTGTTATAATGGCCAATGTACCCTTCTCTTCCCCAATTTATTTTTGTTTTATAGAATATTAACGATTTCTAATTTTGTAAATCTCCCCATATTTCTGTCTTTTGATTCTGCTCCTTACTAATTTCCCAACAGCACTGTTGTTTATTTCTTCTAGTTTCCATATGCTTCCCATTCCTATTCCCTCCATAGTTTTCTCTATTCCTGCCTGCCAGTTATTTGTGCCTATAAAACTGCTTTGCTGCTTCATGCATATCTTTAAAATTTCTCCCTCTTCTTTTATCAGACATTTGAACTAAAATTTTATGATTCTTTCCAAAATTATTCCTATCCTTCTTGTTCTTTCTAGCTGTACCAAAGCTGCCTCGCTTAGTGCTGATCCTGGTAACACTAATAAAAATGAAGCAGATAGAAAAATAAACTTTCCTGAGAATAGTTTGTATACTCACTATACTCACTGCCAAAGAAGAAAGGGATTGACATTTCATGGAGAGAGAGAGAGAGAGAGAGAGACAGAGAGAGAGAGAGAGAGAGAGAGAGATGAAATTGAGTTTTTTTATTTATGGATGCTCTTTAACTACTATGGTCCTTAGCGTCCCATTCTATATTGGGTGTGAAAGACAGGTAATTTTGCTCAGAGGCCTCTTTATCAGGCTTGAGGTTCTTTTACGTGCCGTAAATATATGATACAGGACCACCGGCTTTACTTCCCTTCCGAAGGAAGCCATGCTAAGGGTTTTTACAACCAAAACAATCCATCGCGCTCCGCCGGGTTTCAACCTGCGACCTTGGGAACTAGAGGCTAGCATGGTAACCACTACACCATGGAGGACAACAGACAGAGAGAGAGAGAGAGAGAGAGAGAGAGAGAGAGAGAGAGAGAGAGAGAGAGAGAGAGAGCTGCTTATTGCAACCGCATAGAGAGCACATTAGAATTGTGTGTACGAAGGCAATTGGGTTGCACCTGCATTGTAGGGTGGGTATTGTTTATATTTGTATATGAAGACAATTATAAAATAATGAATATACATGCAAAGGATAGAACATGCCAAAATATATCAGTGTAAAGGTCTGCGTCAACAAAAGAGATATACCTATGAAATATTGATACTTATTCTAATGGAGAAATGCCGCTGGTTCTCTCACAGAGCATATTATTTCCCGTGCTTGTACTTTAATTGACATATCTTCACCAAAATACTTTTACTGGTTACTGAGTATGCTCGGTTTTTCGTTTGGCTCACTGTCTTTGCCATTTTTTTTAAAATTAAAATTGTTAAAAGGTATTCCATATAAAGGGTAGTGTGGAGTGGGGGGATTTTTTGAAAATCTTCATGTTGCATTTGGAAAGTACTAAACTTAAAGTTTTTGTTTATGAGTTATGCTGTTCACAGACCCACACACATGGACCTTTTTCTAAAAATGCTTGTTTTTGACTAATTTTGAAGATTTAGAAGCTAGTAACAGTGATGTGTCATAATTTAAAATAGAGAGTTGAGGGTTGTTACACTACATCACTATAACATTATATGAATGTTATAGTGATGTAGTGTAACAACCCTCAACTCTCTATTTTAAATGCTTGTTTTGTTTATATGGTGGACGTCCAAACATGTATTTCCGGTGAAATCTCGGTATCGAATGTTTGAGTGGAATACAATACTTCCCCTACTTACCATAGTAGTAGAGAAAGTAAAAATGAATTTGAATTTGAATACATTAAAGTTTGTAACTGCGGTACACAAATTACGCAGGGTTAAAGAACCCATCTTTAAACAGCATGACTCTTTGTAATGAATAGAACAAGTCTTAGTGCAGTTTTTAAAGTAGTTTTTGAGAAAAAAACAAAAATTGCTTACTATTGTCTCTATTTTAAATGAAGATTTTATGAAATTTATATACTTATTATTCAGATACTTCTTACAGAAGATTGAAAGCTAAATATTTTCTGCATGTTTAAATACATCTTGAATTAAAACAATTTGCACTCTTACTATTATTATGAGCTTACGAAATTTGTCTCAGTTGAATCTACATAGTTAGCCATGAGACTACACATGACAGCACTGTAAAATTGAAAGAAACGCACTTCAGCTGTTGTTTATTGGGCTTGTTTTCAAAACAACAGATTCTAGTTAGGCTCACTTCATTAATGCCGAGTATCTTGGAAATGCTACTCATTTACACAGTAAAACATTATAATGTGGCAAGAATTTATCGAGAAAGATTTCCAAACAGATGAGCAGACATCATAGGGCATTTGTTTGCATCTTCAAAGAGTTCTAGATACAGAAAGTGTGTCCCCTAATGTTTTAGTCATAGAAACGTTGCACAAGAAGAAGAAGAAGAAGAAGAAGAAGAAGAAGAAGAAGAAGAAGAAGAAGAAGAAGAAGAAATACTTGACTTAGTGGAAGAAGATCCTGGAAGCAGCAGCTTGCACTATTAGCAAATCCCATTGGACTGTTTTGAGAATATTAAGAGAAGAATTATCATACTCAGCACATCTCTCTGAAGCAGATTATGCGCCAAGAGTTCCGTTTTCTGGATGGTGAAGGGACTTTCCCCTTAAAATTCTTGCAATGAATGAAGCAACTAATTACATAATCCACACACCCGGGCTTATGACAATCCACACACAATAAGACAAGACACATTTCTGTAAATGTTTGGGCAGGAATCATAGGAAACACATTACTCAGTCCATGGATTCTTCCTCTGGTTTTGACAGGAACCATCTATCGCCAGTTTCTTCAAGAAACTTTACCAGTTCTGCTGGCAGTGGGAAATGATATGTGGCTATAGAGCTGTGTGTGCAACACCTACGTAGAACACTGGATCACTCGGAAAGAACCAATAAGATGGCCATCAAGATCGCCAGATCTAAATTCAATCGGTTTTATTTGGGGCGATATGAAAACTTGCATACACATTACACAAGTGCCTGATGTGGAACAACCTGGACATATGAAATTAATTGTCCTTCCACACAAGACATGTGTTGGACATGGTAGTTGCGTGGTTCAAATCCTGGCGATGGCATTGAATTTTTCAGTTGTCTGATTCCACCTTTCCAAGCTGGATATACTTCGTAGAGTGCAGCAGAATTGGAGAAAACATTGTGAAGCATGTGTGTTAGTGAGGGTTGCACATTTGGAACAATTTCTGTGAACATTAAAAAGAAGTTCTCATTGACTTTCTGTTGTCTTGCTTTTATTATTCACAGATTTTTATAATTCACAAAGAAAGGAAGCACAATCTTGTAACTTGGATTTCTCAAGCTTTTATTTACCTTTATAAATAAGTGTCCTTATTAATAATTTGTGTAATACTGTAAATGCTTCCTCAGTTCCATATTGCATATGATATTTAGTTTACATCAAAAACAGTAGAGGGGAAGACAGACATCTTCTCTAGATACAAGTGTTTCTTGAGTAGACATGTTGCATACAGCGCTCCTAATAGCCAGATATGGAGAAGCGGGAATTCAAGGAAAGCTTTTAGATAAATAAATAATAATTTTATTGTCTTTGAGCTGTACAGCAAATGACAACATCAAGAAATATATCACATTATGTTACATATCCAATTTTTGCTATTATAGCAAAAAAGTATTTACAAGTAAGAGTATTACTAGGGGCTATAGGTGTACATATATTTATACAAAATTATATTATTCAAATTCTAACGTAAAATAAGAGAACAATGACTGATACAATAATAGTAAGCTTACATAGCACATTATGGAATTATAGAACATAAATACAATTACCCATTTATAATATTTCAAAATACTCCTGCACTGAGTAATAAGGTGTATTAACTAACCATTCATACAGTTTATTCTTATAAGTTGATGGTGAACATTGTTTTATGTCTAAAGACAAATTATTGTAAAGTTTTATACCTAATATTTCAGAACACTTCTGAGATGTGGTTAATTTGTGGTAAGGCACATTAATATGATGGCCAGCTCTTGTGTTATATGTATGTATTTTTCGTCTATTTTGGAATTCAGTTACGTAACTTTTAATATACAATAACACAGTGTAGATGTATAAATTAATAATGGTCATTACTCTTAATTTAAAACATAATGGTTTGCAGTGTGCTAGTTTGAGTGTATCTGAGATAATTTGAGTAAGCCTTAAGAGTAATTCAGTAACATGCAAGCTGTTTCCCCAAAGTAAAATTCCTTATGTTAATATACTTTGGAAGAATGCGAAATAGGCTGATCTAATAAATGCCTCAGGTATGTGGACTTTCAAGTTTTCGATCAAATAAACAACCCTGAAAAGTTTGGACATTAGGTAACTAATATGTGATGCCCATGATAATTTATTATATTTACTATACCTAAACAGTTTATGTTTTCTGAACTATTTCTTATAGGGGCCTCTCTTAAATTAAATATCATATTTTGTGTTTTATTCTAGTTAAGTAAAAATCCATTGGCTTTGAAGAATTTGTTAGCTTGCATTAAAGCGTTTTCTGCTATGGATTTAAGCGTCTGCAAATGTGCACTAATATCAAGAAAAGTAGTGTCATCAGCATATAGAACTGAGTGAGTGAGTGAGTACACAGGGTAGGAGGTCATTTATCATTAATAAAAGTAATAAAGGTCCAAGAATTGAATCCTGTGGAATACCACATTTGACCTCAGCCATATTTGACCTCTTATTTCCTATACAAAGCATTGTTTAGGATTTGTCAAATAGGATCTGAGAAGATTTATTGCAAGACTTTTTAAGCCATAGTAAATTAATTTGCTAGTTACATAAGTGTGGTCTATGCAGTCAAACGCCTTTCTGAGGTCAGCAGATAGCCTGTGCTGTAAGTACTTTTCTTACCAGTGAAATTATAGCGTCAATAGTTGACTCCTCTTTGCTGAAACCGAATTGTGATTCTGTAATTATGTTGGCTCCAAGTAGATACTTGTATAATTGAGCATACATAAGCGATTCCAGTAGTTTTTAAACTATGGGAACTAGTGATAAGTGGCTGCATAAGTAGTTAGACAGGCACAAAATTAATAAAATAAGCATCATTAGTGTTTGCACAGACCTATATGTAAAACATCCCATCAATTACTTCTTCAGCTTATTTTATTACCAGGATTAAGTATAGTTTAACCTATTCACATACTAATGGTAATTAGCATTTGAATGCCTTGGGAAAGAGGATTATATCATTATAAAATAAAACTCAACTCATGTGTGGATTTTTGCTTCAGGATTATAGCTAACATGTTTCAGTTGCTTCTTTCACAAAATAAAACTCTATTCATGCATGTTTCTGTTCATTTTGTTGTTGTTTTATCAGCATACTGAGACACTTGTCAAATACATTCGTAACACACATCGTATACATCCCTTCACTTGCTATCTGCTGCGAGACAAGGGCATTTACATTAGGAAATTTCATATTACATGCTCCTTAAACAAAACAATTACTCAGCTCATCTTCACTTGCCAAAGCATTACATTTCTCATGAGGTAAAGTTTTGCAACACTGCACAATACCTGTGTTTATACTCAAAGGAGCAGCATTATTGAAATCTCATCTCATTTGCAAGAGCACAATTGCTATCTTCAGATGCATCTAGTAACTGATTAGTAGCGTTATTGTAGACTTAAAATCAGAACAATCAGGAGTCACATTATTCCCACCCTAATTATTGAAAAAACATCCTCCACACAATTTTGTGTTAACCTCCTAGTTAAGAGAAATTCAAAACCAAATTCTTTTTTCAGATCATTCCAAAGCATTTGCTGGGAAGAAATATTCTCAATTCAACCCCTAACACAATGTGGCTGAATACTTCTTTTGTAACAGACACTCATACTGGAAAAATAATCCCTCATAGACAGTAGGTAATCCATTTGCTTTCGCTCATCATTGAATCCACAAGGAAGCTCATTGGCATTATAATTTTTACCTGAATTGAAAATGTCAAAGGTAGAGCGTCTAAAGATTGCATTTCTCAATACACCTGTCATGGTTCCACAAGGAAGAAAAGTGGCACTTCAGTTCCAGCTGAGCAGCTAACCATGGTATCTTAACTTTATCTTAATTGCAGAAATCTACTGTGTGTCCATCACCAGTGACAATATTACATTTCTTAAAATTATTCCTTATCACTTAAGCAGATGTGGAACATCATCACACTGCTCATGTATACCCAACAACGACCTCATTTTTAGGTTATTTGATCCCTGGTCAAATAAGACCACTTCTGGAATAAACCCAGCTGACATTATCTAAAACAATGTGTTTCAAAGTATTTCCTTACTTATAAAATACTCAATCACTTGCTTGAAATTTAACTTTAAGCCTCTAACTAAAATTACAAGAGCTTGATTTGCACGGTCAAGTGGGTATTTTGGAACCAGGCTTTCACTGATATCTCCAAAATCTACAAAACCATCAAAAAATATTATTCATAGCATTGTATGTCACATTTTAAGTGACATTTCATCTAGAACAATGAACACCATGCGCTTCATCACCAAAAGTACATTGTCAATAAGCCTAGGACTGCAGCCACTTTCCAAGAGATGACACAGATGGAAGACACACTTAAGTATGCAGTAATTTATAGCACTGTGAACAACAATAATACAATGTCAATGCTCTGTGTATCACCTCCCTGATGTCTTTTAGCTGACAAGTCATAAAAACATCTTTGTCACAGTCATGGAAATATTTAACTAGATCACTCCTTATCTCAACTTGACTTCCCTTTAGCATTTAATTTCTTGCCTCAACTTCCTTACCATTTTGTTCTTGTAGGAAATCACTTTGTGAGCTTTGATTAACTCTGTCCAACTTCTTTATCCCCATTAATGCTGCTATCTTCTCTCTTCCTCTTACATGGACTAGCCCTCGTTCGTGGTTCCAGTGTGCTACTGCTTCCAGGCAAATACCAGTTTCAACCTGATATCAGTAATTTAGCCTCAAAATAAATCACTTTGGAGATAAATCTATAAGATATCAATATATGTACTGATCACAGCTTTACTTACTCTTGACTGCTTTGGATTTCTGAAATCATTTTCAATAAAATGATCAGAACAAATTTTATGTCTTGTACCCTTCCTTTTTATATAAAGCATCCAGATCACTTCTCCTGCATCTGAGCACCCAAGAATCACATCTGCAAATTCAAAACAATGCTTGCATAATTAACTTTTATTTTTGATTCACATAACCTCACTTAAGGGGGGTGATGGGTGAAATTCCTATTTTAAAGCTACATATTCACTTTTTGTACACATATTTAGGGTGTTATGTGAAACTACTTGGCAAAGTTTCATTTTTGTATGTCAATTAGTTTTTGAATTATTGAATTTTTTTTCTCAAAACATTTGCAAATTTCAAAATGAAATTCACCCCCTCCCACTTTTTTGAAAAAACGTTTGAATTTTTTTTTTTTTTTTTTACAAAACCAGAAACTTATTTAGAAAAACTTGGCACGTGGGTTTTGTAATATCTTAAGTGTAAGGTAAATTTAAAAAAAAAATTATCTGCATAGCAAACATTTGAAAATTTTTGCAATCGCTAAACACATTTTATTTTTTATCTCATAAAGCAAAATCCTGAATCCCATGCGTCAGTTTTTTTGTTATGCTTTATAGAATGTACAGAAAAAAGTTCAGTCAGCCTCTAACACGTAATTTATGGATGTAATTTTGTTTTGAATGAATAAAAGAGTAGCAAAAATTAAAGTGGGGGAAAAATGAGTTTAAAAGTTTGCATGCAGTTTAAGCAGAAATAATGATTTAAAGACCTTCGTAGAAGTGTCCAGCTTAGATGTATAATTTGTACTCTTTTTTCATTATAAGCACTGCAAATCAGTTCTAATTTATGGCATAAGCCAAGCCTTTCAGTGCCATATAATTGGTGTTACATGACATCTAACAGTAGAGCTGCTGTTACTATGTTATATTGATCACAGTGGCTTAGTAACAAATCCGAAACTAACAGAAAAAATCACACAAAAATGGATTTTTTACTTTATGCAGCAATTTTATCAACTGCAACAGGGCATTCAAAGAGTGCAGACCTTTAAATATGGTGTCATTAGAGCAACTTCCAGCCACTGTAGTAGTTTAAAACTTTGCACATATTTACTTCAAACCACCTAGTATTTTTTGGTAATAAACCAAAATGTGAAATATTGTCATTTACACCCTTAAGCCTTCACTAGTATGTTGGTATTCTAAGATGTAAGAACAAAACAACTAAGCTTATAAGTAAATCATGCAAAACTGAGCAAGAAAATGTTACAGATACTTACAGTTTTTTATCCTTTGGGAAACAAAACAATGACCGTGAATTCTTCTCTACTTTGTAGTTATTACACTCGAAAACTGCACAGACTTTCTCAGACATGCTTTATGCATAATTAAGTAAACACATTATTATCTTCTTAAGAATATAAATCAGAGAAATTAACATAAAACACACATTCATCAAGCATTAAACACCACAAACGCATACAATGTCTCGCCACCACAGAGCACTGCTGTCATTGTTGCAGTGGAGATGGCTGTCTTCCCTTTTACGTTACAATCATGTGTAGTTTTCTTTTATTTTATACCAAAATGTTTATTTGCCATAGCAGAACAGGCTGAAGAATTAAAAGTGAATGTAAAGTGAATCTATTGAATTTGCTGTGTTGCAATATTGTGCAAAATAAAATAGTAATTATTGCAAGAACAGAAAGCTTTATGGAAAACATTTATCAAGGAGAAACACTCAAAACAATAAGCTCTTTCATGGTTTAAAGGGATGATCTTTGGTCACCTTCCACCCTTTATAAATACCCCTATAATTGAGCAACTAAATACACTAATCTTGTGAGACAGATATTAAAAGGATGAGAATTTCGGAAGGGAGATATTGTTGAAAATTAAAAAGGATTAAAATTCAAAATGGAGACTTTATTTAAAAATATCCAACAGTTTAAATTTTTATTAATTTGAGATGTGTTAGTCATTTATTAAGACTAACATTTCTTACTTATTCAAAATGCTGTTTGTATATATTTTGGTTAGTTGAAACATACAGAATATTGAGAAAAGAGGGAAAAATATTAATTATTTTAAAGATTGCATAGCCTACTATGAAGTAACTCATTACTGAGAAAAAATTTATATCACTTCATTTAGCTATGTAGAGGGGTCAGACAACAATACTTATTGATCTGTAATCATAGCAATAATGATTACTATATAAGCTTTTTCCAAATGGTGCAAGGTAACCGAAGTATAGAGAAGGTGGATCATTCCAAACATTTTGTTCTCATTGGCTGCGCACCTGAGACGCCATGTTGAAGTAGATGGTAATTTTGGTTCATGTAATAAATTATGTAAATTATTTTATCTGCCCCACAATTGGGAGCCAAATTGTAGTAGTTATTTTCTTCTACTGTTAATGTTTTACTGTTGTTGTTAACCACACGCTTGGAAGCTAACTTGAACAGGTTAATTTGCTGCTGTTGTTGCACAATATATATGTTTATGCAAACTTGGAGAATTGCTTTATGTAATAATAGTTGCTTTATGTAGTTTGTAACACGCTTTGGGCGTCGGTTTGAATTTGATGCTTACGTAATATTACTTATGTTTGAATTTGCCTCGACTGCATCAGTCTTACTTTAGAGTTATGTATCTTTGGTAGGGCGCGGTATGACAATAATTGTAGACATCACAGAATTAAACTTTTAAATTAACTTTTTTTATTAATTCTTGCATATATTTATAGAGCACTACACTTTTTAAAGAACTTTGAGAAACTTTTATACATTCACTTAGCGCGTACATCTGTTTTTACTAATCACCCGTAGAGAACACATTTTCCCATCTGTACTCTATCAAGTCTCACCAGCAACTGAATAACCTCAACAGTCAAAACCCATAAGCTTCGGTATTGCAAGTCTCTGATTGGCTAATTCTAGTCCAATAGAATATCTGCATTTAACTTAAAACTTTTCTTTGCTGTTGATTAGCTAATTTGCATCATCGTAGCTCTAATCATGACCAGTACATTTCAAACTCTAAACATATTATTGCCACAATTACCTCATTATTACTCATTGTTAGCAACTTAAAACTTATTATTCTCACAGCTCTTGCATTATTAAAGTATATAATGTATACACATAACATTAATAAAATATGTTTTCAATAAAAATAAGCATTTGCAATGACTGTTACATACAATTTAAATAAATATTACATACATATTGTTTCAAGGCGGGCTGTTATCTATTATAAAATACAATTGAAATTATTCAGGTATTAAAATACTGCCTCAATGTGGAAGGTTGAGTATGCACGCTCTTTGGATAGTAATTGAAGGTAAACACTTTAAACCCATTTTAACACGTACAATGGTTGGCATATCTGTTGTGTAAATGGTTAAGCAGTAATTAAGTGTAACATAATGCAATGGCATATATTATAAAAGATACTTTAACTGAAACCTTCATCAACACATTCTACTAGTTACAAACCAATTTTATCACCACCACCAAAATAAAAAGTAAGTAAGTGAGTAAACTTAAGTGATGTTAGTGTTACAATTCCGACTCACCTTTAAATAAAAAGTAACAAATTATTTAAGCACAGTTAACTTTATTTTTTGAACACAAATGCACACCACACGTGTATTACCAAATCGAACCAACTACTAAGTAATCAAAAAGAGCTTGTTGTTTGGTGAGCATATGCTGCAGCACGAAATTGCTCATCATTGTTCAGTACAACACATCACAGAAAAATATTATTTAAAAAGTTGCTTTGTAATTCATTGAAATAATAGTATAGGCATGACTTAAAAATGCTTCTTTCTTCTTTTTTTTTTTTTTCAGAAAATAGGGAATATGCTGTTTTAGAAATTAGTGCATGAACACGTACAGCAAAATGCACCTCATAGGGCAATTCAGCACGTTTTATGACACTTGCTCGTGCTGTTTTACATGGACAGACTCACAACGACTGCAAAAGTTTTAAGTCCAACAGAAAGATAAAAGAAAGTAAAATGCAATAACCTCCGCTTTGCCTTAGGGTAATACACTGCCTTAAATCCCAAGCTGTGCAGAAATTCAAGTATAACATGGACAAAAGGCTGATGCATGGCTCTGCAAGCGCTCTTTTAAAATCCAGAAATAAGACAAAAAATGTCTTTGACATTTTAAGGGAAACAAACACTAGGCCCAAAGGGATATCATTTGATGGTACTTGGCTAGAAGGCGTAATCCACAATAAAATTATATTATTTTACAACCTCAAATAAGGATTTTTTGTATCTTACTTTGATCACTGTGGTCGTCTCTGAAAACACGTAACATCTATAACTAAAATTATTTATAACTGTTTAAAGTGTGAAAATATGCATAACATATTTACTGTAATTATAAAAATCTTTGCTCGCTCGTCTATAAACTATCCATACAAAGCTTATTGTTCTATCTACTTCTTGTTACTGGAAATGAACTTTCGTAAGTACTGCTTTTGCTTTCATTGAACATTTAGTTATAGCTATAAGGAGGATTCTGTAGGCTAAAGTGTCACTATGCAATGGCTTTGAAATTTCATGCTCTCTGCATGACCATGAGGAGTTTAAGTATTTGAACATTCAGATAAATAACACAGAATATCTCAGAAATGGTTAATGCCACGATAGTACGTGTTTGGCATAAATTGTGTGCTTTAACGAGATCTCTTAATTTTTATTACCAAACAATAGAAGTCATTCAAATGAGGACGACTTCACAGGTTACACTCAAGATATAAATTTTATTTGTCATGCAAACCTCTTAAACATATGGTATTTTAATCAAAATCGTTTTAGCCATTTTTGACAAAATCAAAGTAATGGATGGTTTTCCATGTAAAGGGTAGTTTGGGGTGCGGGATCTTTGTGTTGCATCCTTGGAAGATGCTGAATTAAATTATAAGTGTGATGTTTAATCAACTTTTCGTTTTTGAACTATGTTGTTAACATGCACATAAACATGCATACCTTTTTTTTTAAAAATGTGGTTTTAGGATTCAAGGAGTCTGAAAACACGTATTTCCAGTGAAATCTTGGTATTGAAATTTTGGGTGGAATACAATACTTCCTCTACTTACCTAAGTAGGAGAAAAAGTAAAATTGCAGAAATAATGCTTAGCCTTTTACTTGAAGGTTCTATTTTATTTTAAACAACAACTACAATAATATAATTTTCTTCACTCCCTCTCTCCCTCTCTTTGTCTATTACATGTTTAAAAGGTAATGATACTTGCTATATTTTGTAAGAAATGCATTGCAGTTATAACTTAAATGTTAAAAAATCTAAATAAATATATAAAAAAAAAAGTGTTACCACTGTTTAACAAGACAATATGGCATAGCTTTGTTTCTTCTTCTTTCACATTATTTTTCTTTTTCTATTTTAAATGTTATAGAATGAGAGTTTTGTTTTCAAATAAATGGACCTGGGGTGACCATATCATAAAACCTGAGCTTGCACAGTGAATAGCCACTGTCCAAGTGACTTCATCAGCAGACAGCTCGAGCAAGCAGTGAATGCGCGGGAAATGGGAAGAAGCTCCCCTGGTCTTGGCGTATCAGTTACACATGAAACCTCAGATAGACGATATCGGAAGCTATACTTAGGACAGGCATCATAAATTACAAAGACTTGAAAATTAAGTCATCAAGTCAGGAAATAGTTCGTAATTGTGATTCAGTTATTTTTGTGCAGTAATGCATTTTTCTGAGAATCCGTAGTCTTATTTCACAATAGCTTCCCAGCCCGAGATAAATATAGAGTTCTCATAGCTCTACGACGCAGCAAGAGAGAAATAAAATCAGAAACATTGACACTTACAGGTCTCCAACTCTGGTGAGTACACTAGATTTAAAGATACCACTGAAGCCTGCCACTCAATGCAATGTGCCAACATAATCAAAAACCATATTTTAAATGAATCCCAAATGAGGCACTCTAGCATATTAAAAATCCTGTGCAAGTTCTAATTCAAGAATGGATGAAGATAGGCTATGAAATATATTTTATTATTGCTTACTTCAGAAAGCATCTTATCTATGGCAGGGGCTCCTTGTTTAAGAAAAAGCTATGCACCTTGAAACATAATGCACTTTTCACAAATTGTCCACTTTGCATTAAACACTGCATGTTGATTCCTTTTCTTTTTCCAGGTTTTCTCGGCTCCTGTCTCCTTCACTTTCTCACATTGAGAACAACATTCACGTACGACGTGCTGGTTCCTTCTGAATGTCATTATAATGACATCTTTAACAACAAAGGGTCATAAAGCTCAATTAGTTATATACATTCAAAACTGTTCATTTTTTAACATTTTATGGGCTTTGTCACTTCTATGTTTAATTACAATGTTCTGACATGCTACCACTCCATCAGGATTGTGATATAAACAATATTGCACTAGTATGACCGCTGCTTAACTCCAGCAAACAGTGCAGGAGTATGGCCAAGATAATTAATTTATGTTTAAATTAAACAATTATTAAAATAATATGCTTATGCGTTGTCTTTAATATTTGAAATAGAAAAAGGTGATTATACATGCAGTGTAGTAGTACTTTTATTTGCTTGAAAGGTGTGCAGTGGCAAAGGCAAGTGCATCTGTCGGGCGGATTAGGTATAATACGAGACGTAGCAATGTGAATATTATCAGTACTAGACACAACTTTAAAGAAAAGGTCAGTTTATATCTGTTTTTATTTTCTTCTATGAATTTATTTGGTATCAGCTTCTGAGTTGACAGTTAAGTGTGCATTAAATAACACAGTTATTGAACCGTAACAATTCCTTTTTATTTTCTACCATATGCTGTGCCTTTGTGTAACCTGTCTGCAGGTCCTTTGGTAGCACAGTACAGCAAACACTTGAAATAAGAAATTATCACAGGTTAGGAACAGTTGATTGTGAAAACAAATGCAAAATCCTACCCAAGTTTCAGCAAAACAAGAGCTTCTAACAAGCTGGCCATGAATTACTTGCAATATAGTCAACATTGTTTTAAGTCTACTAACAATGGAATAGCTATTTAAGGAATAAAACTGTATTGTATAATTCATCACCTCATTTATACTCTTATTAGGGTATTCCAGGGTTTATTCCAAGTTTGTATAACCAACCCTCAATCTCGAGTTTTGTTATTCCTTTCATTCAATATAAAAAGTTTTAAAGTAAGAAAAAGTGCACTTACCTTTTCATCAGCTTTGGTTATTGGGCGCTGTAAAGTTATCATTGCCTTATGGAGAATGTGTTTGTGAAGTTTTTCCAAAAAATAAATGGCTTTCTTTAGCCCTCTTGTTTTCAGAACTTCTTCCATGTATTTCCTGTGAACAAACGCTAGTTAATATGCTGCTAGAACACACATAACAGAGAGAGAGATGTGACTGATATACCTGTATGGGTTTGATGATGACTTGTAAGTACAGAACGACTGACTCATGTTAGAGATGGTACATATGTTATAATAATCATCAATGTTCTCCGAGAACTCCACAGGACCTTCTGAAGAGGATGATGTAATATTTGTGCCATGTGACACATTTGAGTTATTGGAGTCTGAAGGGCTGCTGCTGTCCAAGTCAAATTGTACAGTTCGACTTCGGAGCTGCAGATGAGACTTCCTATCCAGTGAACCAGTTCTGTAAGCATGTTCACATCAATTATTACTGATTACTTTCCATAATAAAGAGGAAATGCATTTTTGTTCAAAGGCATGTTAGAAACCTAATCGCCTTCTTCAATCTTTAATACAAGCTATCACTTCGAGGCAGTATTTTAATACCTGAATAATTTCAATTGTATTTTTATAATAAGTAAATTCACTAACAGCCCGCCTTGAAACAGTATGTATGTAATAATTATTTTTAAATATATGTAACAGTCATTGCAAATGCTTATTTTTATTATAAAACATGTTTAATAATGTTATGTGAATACATTACATTCTTTAATAATGCAAGAGCTGTGAGAATAATAAGTTTTAAGTTGCTAACAATGAGGTAATAATGAGGTAATCTTGTAGCAATAATGAGTTAGAGTGTTTGAAAATTACTAGTCATGATTATAGCAACAATAATGTAAATTCAGTAACAGTTTAAAATTAGCCAATCAACAGCAAGGAAAAAGTTTAAGTAAAATGCAGATATTCTATTGGACTAGAATTAGCCAATCAGAGACTTGAAATACCGAAGCTTACAGGTTGTAATAGTGTTCAGTTGCTGGCAAACCTTGGTAGTGACCAGATGGAAGACGTGTTCTCTACAGAAATATTACGTGTGAATCGTAAAATATGTATACGCACTAAGTGAAAGTATTAAAGAATCTCACAGCTCTTAAAAAGTGTAGTGCTTTATTAAATTGTGCAAAGGATAAATAAAAGAAGTGAATTTTAAAAAAAAAACTTAAAAATCTGTGTATGTCTACAATTCTTGTTGCACCGCACCCTGACTAAGATACACATGACTCTACAAACATTACTGACGCAGCCGAGGCAAATTCAAACATAAATAATATATAGAAGCAGTTTTAATAACAAAGTTAAATATTATAGTGTAAAACTTAGAGTGTAATAACAAAAACACATCTTTAAATCAGCTTTTCATATGTAGCAGCATATTGCATAACAACAGTAACGATTACGTAATCAAATTTAAACCGACACCCAAAGCGTGTTGCAAAATTCTTAAACAACGTAACTCCAAGAACAATACTTCAAGTTAGGCTTCCATGCATGAAGCTTAATAAATTACATAAACAACACACCTTCTCAAGTTTATGTAGATGTGTTGTTTCATGAACTGGTTACTCAGTCTGAGAGGTTATGTCCATCTTGATCTTCCTCAGATATTCAATGCGGTTACGTTGGATAACTTAAATTTTGTCTTGAGAGTAACTAATGCATTGTAGTAGCAAAGGACTTACATGGACCTTAGATCATGCTGATCTTTTGGTGATCTAAGGGCATGGATTGGGGATTGTACAAGGGTTGGTTCAGAAGCCATGGCAACTATTTTTTATTTCCCAAAAATGTGCCAACACAGCAAATGTACTATACAGATTTGAAAGTAAGTTAGCTGAACTTCTTAAAATTGTCATCACATGGGAACAGTAACATTTTGAAATCATTGTTTTATTCTCATACAATCTGTTTAAACATCATTTATAGAAGCTAACTTGTCACCTGTTCATGACAGTTGATTCATGTTGATGCTGAACATCCTTGAATGTAATCTCCTATGTTGTTCATTGATCGCTGCCATCAATGCATCGGTTGCACGAGTTTTGTTAATATGGGTCACTTTATGCCAAAACATTTCCCCTTCACTTTAGGAATAAGATCAAAGTCACAAGGGCTAAGGGTGTGGCAAAACTTCCCATCCCAAATGCTGTAAACAATGTGTAACTGTGTGCATGTACGATTATAGCATTGCCCGACGGCTTTTCAAGTCTCTCTTGTAGTGCACAATGAAGATGATACTGCAGAATTGATGGCTAATACTGTTTGGCCCTGAGGACTGGATGGCACACTAAAACACCTTGACTGTCATATGGCAAAATTATTATCACGTTTGTTGTGTGATGGATTTTGTCATACCTACAGTCTCCATTGGATTGTCACTTCAATTTGGGTTCATATTGTGGCATGTGCACAGATGTTAGTCTTGTTAAGACGCTCTCTGGTTGCCGGGGTCGGGGAGGGCAGATTGTCTGAGTAGGGGCGATTCAGGGGAAACAGTGTGTCATTGGAAGGGATATGGCGTTACTGACGCCAACTTGGCGTAGCATCATTCTGGGAGTAGGCTTCGAGTGAGTCAGACGGACAACTGCCTAAGATATGGCGTCCTCGCCCGGCAGACACATGGGGTAAGAAAACTGTTATAATAAATCTACCAGCTATCCATTCTCTTGCAGTTTCAATTATGATAGTGTAGAGTTCCTTTCCTCTCCCTTCAGCCAGAAATTGTGTTGGTGTATTAATTATTTAGAGAGATAACTTAGCTGCGTTCCCTCGTCGTTGCCTCTTAAATTAAAGTTCTTTGTTTGATTAACGATCCCTCTCACAAGCGAGTAGCTCTCCTCTGAAGTTAAATAATACTATTAAGTGAGGCATACGACAATATGCTCTTACCCATTTTTCATTAATTGCAAGCATGCTGTTTCCTTTATGGTGAAATCTTCATAGTGATGTGCCTCAGTTAAGTGAAGTGGCACCTACTTTGCCACATTTAAGTCTCGCCATACAATTTGGCACACTAAGGTTGCAGGAATACCGGTCTAATCCTACCACAGACCAATCCCTGTCTTCTAGGAGACAATGCTGAACCCTACGAGGCAGGTCAACCTGGGTATAGCAGAATTACCCAATGCTCGCCATAGCTCTAAATGACATTCTCATGCATTGCAGCTGTGGAGAATGGTTGGTTATCTTGATGTATAAACACTCTTCAACTGATAGGGATCATGTGCACTCGGACCCTACCTGGTGACAATTTCATGTAAAAATACTTTCAAATGTATATAGCAAAACTGTTTTGCTAGCACATTTTCAGAAACAAAAGTAGTTGCCATGAATCTACCCTCGTAGACTTGTTAATAAAAGTGTTAGTGAACCAGAAAGATGCTGATTTAAGTAACTGTTCATGTAGGTTGACAAAGTATCAAACTGCACTATTAAAAGCTGGTTTACAATGAAGCCAAACATCTACATTTTGGTTCACAATACCCAGAGAATGGGAATACATATTGATCACGTATCAAAGGCAAAGTGGAAAGTAGATTTTACACATTGAAATGTCGTTTGTTTATAACTGACGAATGGTATCTTTTCACCTGCTTCCAATTTAAACAACATAATGCAGGTCAACCAAAAACAAAGTTTTATAGAGTAAACAGTTCCTAAATGCAGATCCATTTCTACTTGTGATTCCTCTTGTCATACCAAGCTTCATTCCATCATTAAAGTTATTTCTTGTTCTTTATTTTTTCTTTGTTAATCTCTATCTGTTTTTGCTATTGTTTTTTTTGATGCAATGGCCAGTTTTGTGTTGCATATGACACTTTTGCTGGAATTTCTTCCAGTTTCATTTTCCCAGCTTGTGACTAGAGAGAGCTCTAGCAACTGTTTCATGTCAAGGGCTGCCTTCAATAATTTCTGTAGAGAGGAATCTAATATGCCATGCCTGGGAACATTTGGCCAAGTTTTCTTTTCCATTCCCATTAATTATCAACACTCTCATAATAATACATGTATTTTAACTTTGTCCTTTATGTTCTGGTTATTGTGAACCAGCCTTAACTTTGAGTGAGAACTAAAGTACAAAATCATGGGTTTTCCAAGAACTCTAAACAAGCAAATTAATTATCAAACTTTTAAAAACCTGTGAATAGGATGGCTAACACTCATGGGTTTCACTCATATATAATTAATGTAATAATATGTTTTTGTAGCCCCACGTCTATATCAGCTGCTGCCGACCAACAGCATGATGTTGGTGATGAGGTACTACAAAAACATGTTCCTGCATTAATTATGTGTGAGTGTTAAGCCAACCTAATTAAGTTCTTTTAAAATTGGTTTTGCTGTCTTGCTTTTCCTGCATTGATTGTAAGTAAATTAATTGTTTTAAGGTAACAGGTTACACATGCATCTAGCCCTGTAAGTGAATTATATAAGCAAATACAAAATTATATTGCTATTTACACTACTATTTTGAATCAGGTTGCTTTTGAAGTATAATTATTCATTTTTGTAAAACACGTGTGATATTTGTAAACTGGAATTACAAGACATTACATTTTATAACCTTAGCAGTTTCTTTTCTTCTGCTTATTGATTCAAGTCATTTATCATAACACACAGAGGTGAATATGTGATTGTTTTGCTCAAATTTTAATTACCTGTTTTCAAAAGCAAATGATGACTTCTTTTTTAGACGTCACTTTTTATACTTATGAATATTATATTACTGTATGTGTTTGTTTTTATCTTTGGTACAACAAAGTTTTAAATACATAATAATTTATTACAAAAATTTGCAAAAACGACATTTTTCTTCTATGAATTGTCGTTAGTTGACATAAAGTAGGCACAGAATTTGATGTGGCTAGCTCTACCCACTACTGGAGCTACCTAGTGCTATAAACTGCAGAGCCAAGTGTCACAGTTGTATCAGAACAAATAACTCTCTGTGCAACAGCAGAGTGTAAGAGAGCACCAGCAAGTAAAGTTAACATCGCTGGTTATACTTAAAGTATATTGCGGGCATTTGGACCAGAGCAGCAGCTTGCCCTGGTCAGGCAATCTTGCTTAGCTTGCTCTGATTGGCTCATCCTCCCACGCTTTATTTGCAGTGCCTGTGCTTGATGGCCAGTAGGTTTGAAGAAGTCTGGAGTTGAACACCAAACAAGAAGGAGGTTTTACCAGCTGTTTTCAGCCAAAGGGCTAAGATGTCCTATTGAGTTAAATAATATGTGAAATTCATTTTGGTTATAAATCACACTTAGAATTTAGGTACTGGAGGGAAGCCTCTAATTAGGGTTTGTGATATCTGAATCTCCTTCCAAATTTAATCATGTGTAAGTAATCTTTGCACACCCTCTCTCTCGTGACTGAAAGTCATGTGAAAACAGGGCTTGGAGCATATTGGTAATACACCTTTGTACAGCTGAATGTGGTGTTGAATGAATAGTATCTTATGTATTTCTCTAAGTAGATACTTAGAAATTTCTAGAAAGTATAAGGCAGTAATTTTGGTAGAATAACTCCAAGTATTACCTGTACGCATAATGGTAATACCAGACCCCAAATTGTGTAATGTTTAATGATTCATTATACAGTTTATTATTGTTGTAAATGTTAATTACATTGTTCAAAATGCAATATTAATGCATTTGATAATTATGCAATTATTCAGAGATATATGAGTACCGCTTCAAGAATTAGCAGCACCATAAAGGACATGCGCTGTCGTCATAATTACTTCTATAATAAAATTAATTATTAATGTATTTTGCAGCCTCACTCTACACCATTATATCTGGGTGATTGATGGAATCCTACTTTCAACTTGAGAAATTCCTTAATAATAATATTATAATTTATATCAGTGTAATCATTCTAAACCTTTAATATATTTATACATGTGTTTTCTAATTGAGTGGTTTAATTTCTATGCAAGCAAAATGTTGCATAACCTGCAACGCTTCACAGTCATCTTTCCAGGGGCACATTAGTCATTTCCGAGAGTATAATGACTCACTCTAACTGGGTTTAGTATGTTTTCCAACTGCACCATCCAACCCGAATAAATTGAGAAGGACGAGTGCAGCACAAGGAATGAGAAAAAAGAAATGAATAAATGGCTTTAGCACTCCAGCAAACATAAACTTGGTATGCATCCCCAAATCAACAAAGAAAGTAAGTTATGACAGTTGCATCATATTGAAAGGTTTGCAAGAAAACAATACTCATTGTAAATTATATTCCTGCTCTGATGATGCAACAATTCCTGTTTGCATATTATTGGTTCACTCTCATTTTGGCTAAAACAGCAAGAACAAACTCATTCACTGTAACTGATCTAAAAGTGCTGTTTTATATTACCTAACACGAGAGTTGGACAGATGACCTAAAAGCTTTGGTTGATAGTAGCACCCCTTGTTGAAAAATGAATTCAAATATACTTTATTATGTTGGCAAGTAGTTAATATAGCAGCTTGTTTTTGGGCTGCAAACTTCAAAACGAAAGCCTTTCATAAACACAATAATTATTTTCTTTCCTAGAGTGCCAGTAACTTTTATGGGTGCAAATGATATTTGTATCAGCGTCTTGACTTTACAATGCTGCAAGGCAGATCATACTTCTTATAAGTGGTGATCAGAAACTAAGGTTACAATGCCAATATTCCCGGAGTTTCGTCCACTGTAGAGAAATTAGTAGTGTGCAGTAATTCTAATATATGTGGTTGGTAACTGTGCAGTTTCAGCCACCTACAGCGCTAGTTGTAGATAAATACAAATGGTGACTCATTTGAAAAACTGATCTGTTATTCGATTTCTGTGGACAAAATATGTATCCGTGGTTGAAATTCACCAGCAGCTGGTAGAGATTTATGGAGAGATTGTAATGTCTTATCGCATGTCGCAGATTGGTGTCGACAGTTTGCAGGTGGTAAAATGTCGTGACACTCCATATGCGCAAGAAAGCAGAAATGAGAAGTAGTGAGAGTGGTGGGGGAGCAAGGGTCCAGAAGTATATCAGAACTCTCTTATTATGCAAGTGGGCTGGTCAGTGCTATTGCGCAGCTTTGCTACAGGAGTGGGGGACTGTCACAACGTAGAGACAAGTCACCAACGAGGATCACAGTGGTTGACCCAGCAGATCTGAACAGAGCTCGCATGGAGGAGCTGATACAACACAACATGACAATAGAATTGTGAATGTCATTTGGAAGCATTCGTCACATTCTTCTGCAGTACCGTAAAGTTTTTGCTCAATGGGTTCCACAAAATCTGTCCAACCAACGCAAGGAGAACCACATGGGGGCAAGTCTCTATGGAAGGGGACAGTTTTCTTCACTACATTATCAGTGGTGACGAAACATGGATCCACCACTACAACCCCAGCAATAAGTGGTCGTCAATAGAGTGGAAAGACAAAGAAATTTAAGGTGATGCCATCTGCCGGGAAGGTGATGTGGGACAGCACGGGTATCATACTTGTGGATTTTTTAGAAAGAGGGCATAACAGTGACCACTGACCGATACTGCAAGACAATGACATGATTGCGCGAAGCAATCAGGAGGAAATGGCCAGGACTTCTCACCGAGGGCATCATCTTCCCTCAGACAATTTGCAACCTCATTCAGCCCAGAAGACCACCATGCTGTTGAAGCACTTTCAGCGGGACATCATCAACCACCCTCCCTACAGCCCGCACCTCGCTCCAAGCAACGTTCACCTTCTTCCTCACTTGAAGGAGCACCAAGGAGGCAAACAATTTGCTTCAGATAAGGAAGTGAAGCACTTTGTGACAACGTGGTGGAACACACAAGACAGTATTTTTACCAGGAGGGAATATTCAAACTCATGCTACGAGGTGACAAGTGCCTACACCAATATTGAGACTATGTCAAAAAATAACCTAATGTATACACTATCAATTGACCGTATTGGTTATATGAAATAAAATGTACACATTTCACTGCAGGCTTTGTGACCTTAGTTTCTGATCACCACTCATCAAGTTCTGTGCTTGTCCTAATAAAATGAAGGAAAGAAATGTAGCAATATGCAGCAGTTATTTGGTAAGTGTGTCCTATCACGATCCTAGTGGACCCATTACCTAGAAACATTGTGCAAGTCCTGGTAAGACGTGTCGTCACTTGTATCTGTAGCCACTCCAGACGAGGTAGTTGGATCATCTTCACTCAGATGACCAACAGGTGGCCAGCTGCAGTTCTTTGGTTGGTGCAAATACATCAGCTTCCCTATAATCTTCATGGTAAGACGATGGTGCTTTGTCATGTTGTACCACAGACACATTGCCTGCAACAACCACAACCACTTACTTTATTCACTAGTCACCTATACTAAGTAGAGGAAATATTGCATTCCAACCAAAAACTTCAATGCCAAGATTTCACCAGAAATAACGTTTTCAGACTCCCTGTATCCAAAAGTAGTGTTTTTTTTTTTTTTTTTTTTTTTTTTTTTGAGAGAGAGAGAGAGAGAGAGAGAGAGAGAGAGAGAGAGAGAGAGAGAGAGTATGTGTGTTGAAAATAGTTGAATACTAAACTTGATATTTAAGCTCAGCATCATCCAGGATGAGGCAAGACCATTTTCAACAAAATCCATCTGACCTAAACTATCCTTCAGATGCAAAATCCTCCTCCTTATTTATTCAAAAATGCTTTAACAATATTTTTTTAAAATATTCTATAGTCAAGATATTTGCGCGACTAATAAAATGTAATCCTTCATTCTAAATTAATTTTCTATACTATTATATAATTGATAAACTTATGAGATACACAGAAAATGTAATCTCTGTAAAATACAATTTTTTTGTGTGATATTAACCATTTCCAAGATACTCTTTGTTATTGGTTTCAATTTTCAAATGGTTACTTACTATTCATTTTTAGTTTCTCTATAGTAAGTAGGGGAAGTATTGCATTGCACTGCACTGGAAATACATGTTGTGAGATGCCCTGAACCCAAATATCCTTTTGGAAACATGTCTGTAGTGTACGTGTCTGTGGACACCATAACTCAAAAACAAAATGTAGGATAGATACCAAACTTGTATTTAGGTTCAATATCTTCCAAAGATATGACACAAAGGTTTTCAACAAAATCCCCCTCCTAAACTACCTTTTACATGGGACATTTTTCAAAACTTTTTATTTTCTAAACAAAGTGGCTAACAATTTTGATTAAAACATCATATCTGAAAGATTTCTGCATGACAAATAAAATGTATAACTTGAATTTTCTGGGAATAGCCTATGAAGTCCTCTTCATTTGTATTATCTTGTATAACTGGTAAACTTTAACGTACTGTGTTGGTTTATAATGTATAGTAAAGCTGTTCACTTACCTTCACTCTGCCAGTGAAATCTGGACATTTGTACAGAGGGTGTTGGTTAGCAAACGCTTTGCTGGAGGGGTAGAGTGCCTCAGCTGCCTCAAGCCTGTTGAGAAGTTGTTCAACGTTGCGCAGAGCCTGGTTCTGAATCTCGATACAGCTCAGACAGTACATAGACAGACATCCAGTACAGACGCACTTCTTGGTTGCTGAGTTGAGGTCACAGCAATCTTCTCGGCCATCTGCACTCACTCCACTGTCACTGGATTGTGTAGAGAGTGGGCCAAGAGTTTCCCCATTCTGCTGCGGCATTAGCAGTGCTCGCTTCTCAAACCTTGTGACAGCAGGAGAGGTGCACAATATCAGCTAAACTTAACCAAGTGCAAGCTAAAGATGCAAAGTTGAATCAGTTTCGGGGGCATTGAACCTCACCTCATTCTCAAGCGGTACCTGCTTGTCTCAAAGACAACATGCTATTTCAAGTACAGTGATACCTGCTACCCAAATCAGACAAGAATCTTGCGTATTTCAGAAAAAACTTTTGGTCCCAATGGAAATTATATGCTTTTTGTATTATTTTTCCTAAATAATAGGGAAACTATTCAACATGGAAATGAAAACCATCTGCTATAAAAGCTAAAATGTGCAGTATTAGAATGTATTTTGTTTTGGGATGTGCTGTGCTTCCAAGAAAGCTGCAAATTTAGATCATTCAGCTAAATGAGGTTTCTTTGTAAATGCATGTACCTGAACAGAGACCACATCATGCATCAAAGAAAGGGGTTACAGTTGCAAATGTGCATGGTGAAGGAACGCTTGAGCGCACATGAAGCTGACAGATGTATGGAGCTCCAAGAAACATAACAGTGAAAACACAAGAGACTCGGATAAGTTTACAGTGTACAATTTCTAGTATCATGATGTAATGCATGCATGTATTAGTGCAAGGACAAAGAGACTCAAATGTACACCACAAAATTTCTTCATTGGTGTTGTGACAAATGTGTTGCAGAAACAACAAAGAGACTGAAATAATGTATGTAACATATATAATATGTATTGGATCATGCAGTAGATATAAAACTGCATATGGGACATTCATACAAAATCAAACGGCATAAAAACCTTGCATTTTTTGTAATTTTTCCTAGTAATAAGGGGTGCTAAAGAAAGCATATTTGTCAAATATTAGCATCTAAAACCCATCGGTTCTCACATTATTAAACAATAAATTATTGTATTAATTTATTTTGTCGCATTTTAGGTGCACATAGCTCCGGAATCCTTTATTTCAGAATATTGTATAAAATCTATTTTGTAGATACAAGTCTGCATTTCATTACAATGTATACTAATGATTTTTATAATATTCACAAAAATGTATATACAAACTAAAACTAAAATATTAGATTGAGAATAACCCATGTGCCATTAAGAGATGCTGACAGTGTTGGTTAAGTGGTAATGTTAGGGTGTTCATAGTTATAACTAGGGCCCAGATTTTAATAACCTAAAAGTAGTGAAATATGCAAGCATTTATGACCTAAAACTTATATAAATATGACCTTAAAACCTTAACCATATTTTTACTACTGCACACCACTTGTTTAAAACATCCTGTCAATCTTGAGTTTCTGCAGAGTTGCACTGGATCACACGGTGCATTTTCAAAGATCTACGGTTGTCGCTGTTTTGTACCTGGAAAAGCTCCTCTCCACATCACAAGAACATACTTGAAGGTGGTGAGGTCACTGCAAGCCAGCTTTGATGTCACTGTCTTCAAATGTCATGGCATTCCCAGAAAGACTATCACTAATTTTACACATTATAGAATATCCAGGATTCTGCTGGAGAACACTTTCCAATTTGTTGTTTACCCTGAGCAACAATGTCTTACATTGGCAAACTGTCTAGTGTGTTACGCTGCTTCCTTACTACAAAGCTTTTGTAGTAATTGTTGTGTTTGTGACAATATCACCTGAAACACAGGCGTGTGAGCAACATTTTCATGTTTTTATTCTTGTGTCCTTAAAAAACGACAAAAATATGCATTTTGGTAAACGTTGGCTGAAATAGGACCTATTATGGCAAAACTTGGCAGAAATACGACCTATTATTAAAAAAGCTGTAAATATGACCAAATACACAATACAACAAAAATTTTCTACATTACAATACCTGGATTCATGCATAAATTGTTGTAAAATTCACTAAAGTTCAGGAAAGAATTTGACTTCTAATTAAAATTTGGGCCCTAGTTATAACACAAAAAGTAAATAAACACAGCAATTTATGTGGATGATGCACGATGATACCAAGCGCTCTGTGAATGCGAGAAAATAGTCAGAACCGCATACTACTTAGCAAGCGCTTACACACAGCACCTTGCTTGACCTCAAAACAAACATGCTAGAGCGAGGGTTTTACTACTCCTGAGCATAAAGTAATCCTTATCAACCACCACTACAGTAAAATATATGTTTGATTGTGTTTAAATTAAGGAATCTTACCATATATATTACAATTATTTTTCTTAATCCACTACCGCCTACACTTGAAAAAATATAAATTTCTTCACTTAAATAAAAATAAGAACATGTTTACTTATCCGTATGAAATTGAAGTTTTGGGAATCAAAATAAAGCTTGATATAAACAAGTAAATTTAAAGGTTTCAGAGTTATAACAGCTTGAAGTTGGGAATTTTAAGAACATATGATAAACTTGAACAATTTTAATTGCAAAACTATGATGTTCTGAATTTTAAGAATTTCAATAAGGCATTGAACCAAGCTTGCCTTCTAATACAAAAAGTTTTGTTTCGTTTAAAAAATACAAGGTCGATTTTCCATCTATTTTGAATGATTTGAAATGGGATGTCCCATATATACTAAAATGAGTGCTTTTTAATAAAATGCATGATACTGAAATATTGGCATGTGTTTGCGATTAATCATAAAACTATGCATAGGGAAAAAAAGCTGGAATATTTGAATAATACAAAAGTCTCACCAAGATGGAAAAAAATGTAGGATCAAGGTTCCACTGTATTTATTATAAGACTTTTAGTTAGTTTAGTTTATGTATACAACTACTCTTTTACACAATAAATGTGTGCAAATAGATTAGTTGAATACTGGCAATGGCACTGAATTTTTCAAGCCTGACTCAACTTAGCACAAAGATGGTTTTTGGACTTGAGCATACTTGCCAACTTCCTGAAATTGAAACCCGTAAAACTTTTCCTTGTCCAGTAAAGTTTCATAATTTTGCAATGACATAAAACTTAAAATCCGAAAATATTCAGTACAATAAATATACACAAATTACATGTAAGCTATATGGGAATCCCATTTTATAAGAATCCTTCAAGACCTGGTGGTACTGCTTCATGCTGAATTTCTTCCTGGTACTACAATAAACAGATATTAAAGTAAAGAACACCACTTCCTAGGCTATAAGCACATTTCTAGTCTAAATTTTATGATTCACAACATCAACTATAAACATAAACTATTGGGAAAATTATAACCCGCAGCAGAGAATATAATTTACATGAGGGAGTTGACTTCACAGTTTCCATCATCCATTACTAAATTTGTGCCCATTTACTGCTGGTTACTGAGGCCACTAGGGGTCCAATCAAATTTTAAATTCCATGTATGCATTTTTATGCAGCCCAGTGAAGGGGACCATGATCATGATGAAGGATAGACACACAGATAAGCTCTGGTCTATCATAGCACTATATAACATTTACTAGAGCTCACTAGTGGTGCTATACATTTTGTTACAGCCCAGTGAAGGGGGACCATGATTGTGATTAAGGATAGACACACAGATAAGCTCTGATGTATCATAGCACTGTATACCATTTACTAGAGCTCACTAGTGATGCTATACATTTTGTTGCAGCCCAGTGAAGGGGGACCATGATCATGATGAAGGATAGACACACAGATAAGCTCTGGTGTATCATAGCACTGTATACCATTTACTAGAGCTCACTAGTGGTGCTATACATTTTGTTACAGCCCAGTGAAGGGGGACCATGATTGTGATGAAGGATAGACACACAGATAAGCTCTGGTCTATCATAGGACTATATAACATTTACTAGAGCTCACTAGTGGTGCTATACATTTTGTTACAGCCCAGTGAAGGGGGACCATGATCATGATGAAGGATAGACACACAGATAAGCTCTGGTCTATCATAGCACTGTATACCATTTACTAGAGCTCACTAGTGGTGCTATACATTTTGTTGCAGCCCAGTGAAGGGGACCATGATTGTGATTAAGGATAGACACACAGATAAGCTCTGGTCTATCATAGCACTGTATACCATTTACTAGAGCTCACTAGTGGTGGTATACATTTTGTTGCAGCCCAGTGAAGGGGACCATGATCATGATGAAGGATAGACACACAGATAAGCTCTGGTCTATCATAGCACTGTATACCATTTACTAGAGCTCACTAGTGGTGGTATACATTTTGTTGCAGCCCAGTGAAGGGGACCATGATCATGATGAAGGATAGACACACAGATAAGCTCTGGTGTATCATAGCACTGTATACCATTTACTAGAGCTCACTAGTGGTGGTATACATTTTGTTGCAGCCCAGTGAAGGGGACCATGATCATGATGAAGGATAGACACACAGATAAGCTCTGGTCTATCATAGCACTGTGTACCATTTACTAGAGGTCACTAGTGGTGCAGATCTGCACTATTTTGTTGCAGCCCAGTGAAGGTGGACCATGATCATGATGGATAGACACACAGATAAGCTCTGGCCTATCATAGCACTGTGTACCATTTACTAGAGGTCACTAGTGGTGCAGATCTACGCTATTTTGTTGCAGCCCAGTGAAGGTGGACCATGATCATGATGGATAGACACACACATAAGCTCTGGCCCATCATAGCACTGTGTACCATTCAGTCTGTAATCTTAAGTTACAGTATAATGCAATAGAAATTGTCTTTGTGAAAATCTGTAACATTTTTAAAATTTGCTCAGAGCCTTAAAAATGCCTCCTTTGTCGTAAAGTCAGACCTCAGCTCCCGTACATTTTACATGCAAACCATAAAAGTATGTAGCAGTAGTATAGGAAGGACCAGTACAGAGAGTGTTTAAGTTTGGATGTGGTGTAAACTTATTCTACATTACCTGTCTTACATGCCATTGCACAAGTGTTTTTCTAAGTTAGGGGTTGAAGATAAGGAGAGGAGTAGATTTTTAAACTCATGAGTAGTCTATGATTCAAGATGGTGGGTAGCAGCATTATGATGCTGCATAGTCTGTCGTCAAACAAAGTAAAGAAAAATACAAAGACTGCTGTGATATCGGAGCCTGAAATGCGAAACAAACAGATGGAAAATGGAAATGAATTTCAAATAAGTATTGTGCAAAATACTACAGAACCTGGTGGAAAGGAAGTGGAAAATTGACAGGATACGAACGATTGCAAGGATGCCATGTATGTTAATCACTTAATGGGCAAACATAGTGAATGTGAAATTGTTTCATCTCTTCATTAAATAATACAAATATTGAATATGGACTTAAATGATGGTAGGAACAAAATTGGTTGTCTGAGAGAGGAAACTTTATCTTGTCTAGGCGACTGCACAAAATATGCAATAAAGAAATTGACCTAACCTATACAGAAATTGTGAGGAAACACGTAAAAAAATGTTCTGTTAACACAAAAGAGTTGTGGTGATGTAACCTCAGAAAATAGGTTCAGTGTATAGGAAGAAATTGACAATAGACAAACCCACGATCACATGGAAATTAAAAATGTCGAGGAAAGTTCCTCGGTGGTAGTTGGTTGAAAGAAAGAATATCGGTAGAAAAGTGAAAATTATAAGAAAAAGAACAGAGGTAAGAAGCTTCTACTTATAGGAGATTCTATAATTAAAAATGTAAATGAACTAAGAACTAGAAGAGGTATAAGAACGGATCAGCTGACTAACCTTATTGTTAATGGCAACTTTGAAGTTGCAAAGGAAGAGGAGTATGAAGTAATAATGGGAACGAATTCTGTGCACAATGTTAATCCACAACTACTACAAAATGATACAAAATCGCAGTTTCCTGCAGCTAGAGTTTTTGTAAATGGTATTTTGTATAGAAGTGTTAGTGATTCGTACATTGACAGAGTAAACAGTGCTATTCATGATGGGTGTAATAAACACAAATTGATACATGTGATCCAAATAAGTTTTGTGATAGTTATGTCTTGGTAGAGATGGTATGTTGTCAGTAAAATGCTTCAAAATATTGTTTATTTACTGGAGTAGAACTTAAGAAGCAGATAGGAGATGCAATTGATGGTGAAAATGGTACAAATGTAAATATCAATTATGATGTAGGGATAAGTATATTTCATCAAAACATAGAAAGTGCAAACAAAAAAAAAACAAAAAATTTAGAAATTCTCTTAAACCATTAAAGGACATTCATGTAAATAGCCTTAACAGAACATTAGCTCAAAGAGAAATAAATAGAAATGTATAAATTGGAAGGATATACTTTAATTAACTCCTATTGTAGAAAACAAAAAAATAATGGGGGTTCTTGCATATTTGTAAAAGATGGCATTATAGCAAACAAAATTGGAAAATATAATTATTTAGCACGTGAAGAACCTTTTGAGATTAGTATTTTAGAGTTGGTTGAACATAAACATACATAGGAACCAAAGCAGTAATGTTCTACGATTTCTAGAGTGCTTAAACACTCTATCAAATAATTTATGTAAAAGGCAAACCAATGTAATAATAATAATTGGTGATATTGACTATCTGATAGAAGCCCAGATAGGGTAAACCTAAATAATTTAATACTCCTTTATGGGATGAAAGCTGTAGTCATGTTGCCCACTGGGGTAACAAATACATCTAAAACAGCGCTAGATCAATTGATTGTTAATACTCATACAACTCAATATAATATCGAAATAATAGATATGATGGGCAAATATTTGCTATACCAGGCGAGACAGCTGCCCCTATTTATTTTTTAATTTATGCAATGTGCTAAGCAACATATGTGACTTACGCCTTTCTTGAACTCCTTTTACAGGTTGATTTGCATAACACTTTATAGAGGAGGGATAGATAACACGGGACAGAATGCTATCGTCATGTATGTCGATGCCACCCTGACACTGGGAGCTTCAGGGGCACTTTAAGCTGATTTTACAAACTTTTATTCTTTAGCATGCATTGATACACACCTTTGAAAACGCTCCTCAAGGAACAACTTATCACATGCATCGGTTGACAAAACTATTTGAAAACAAAATAGAAGATTTAGCAGTGCGACCAATTGGATTTAAGCCATCGGCCAACAAAGGTTCGTTGTACAGCCTTGTCAAAAAATGCTAAGCGTTAGGTAGATAATTTCTCTTCTGTCACAAACTAGGGCATATTTCAGTTCATACAGTAATTCAAATGGCTGATGCAGTTTGTTTATTTGAGTTAAAGTTACCAAAATGACCTCCAAACGCTGTATGAAGTTAAAGATTTGAGATGGGGTTGAGTTTTGCTATTATTAATTTGTATAGGAACCCCAACTCGCAACATAGCATTGGCCAAATGGTATTATCATAGTTGCTTTACCACTGTGCCGCTTTAGTGCGGGTTCAAATCCGTCGTGTTAAGTTCTAAAATTTTATTACCTTTTGTTTTATCTCATTTGGCTTATAATTTGATATTATGATACAAAGAACTTTTTGATAACATTATAAGTGTGTACAAAATAGAATAATCACCAGTTTTTTCCACTGTGAAGAAGAACCGCAATGCCCAAATCATTTCCGGGCACTCATACATGAAGAATGCAGGCACATTACACCAGGCATGTTACAACATGCAAGAAGATTTTTCCGGCAACGTACATAAATGTGCATTGATGAAGGGGGTCGTCATTTTGAACATTTACTTCATTGATGCAATCCACACTCATTAGCAATTTATTATTCTGTTTACCATGAACTTAGCACATTTACAAATCCTTTGTCAGTAGAAGAAGTGAAACATAAGGTTTAAACATGAAACAAAAGCTGTTAGATTTAATATCGTCGATATGTGCCCAAAAGAATAAAAGCTAACTACGTGACACGGTTTACAACACCAGATAGGTACAGATTATTATTGTAAGCATGATACACAATTATCTGATTGTAATTCTTGTGTCTTTGGCTCACAGGAGAGCCAATTACAAAAATAAATAGATTAGTATACTAAAATACAGAAAATAAATGCTAGGAGAAAGAAAAAAAATAACCAAAACAATTTGATGTTTGTATTAGATTCGAACTTCTGAAGCTAACCGTTGCTTTACCACATCCCAGCATCTAATCCACTCGGCCAGAATGGATGTGTTGTCTCCCACTCTTCAGGAAAACATACCTCATCTCCTTGCAAGCATTATATCCATGAAAAGCCGTCTTTTTAAAGCCTTTCACGGCTCCTTGGCTCATTCAGGCCTTTAATCCTTAATGGTGGTTGTGTATAGTATCGAATAGAAGGACAGAGCTGCAATAACAGTTTGTTTGATAAAAGGGTCAATGTCTTCACATTCTATAAAATGCGGGTTCCATAGATACGAATGCCTAGGGGCAGCTGACTCACCTGGTATATAATAAAAAAAAACTGTCAAAATAAATAGGCTGCGTGTCGTATATCAGCAAAAAAAATTATAGTTTATTTAAATTTTTTGCTCTCTATGGAAACATTTATTCTACTAAAGAAAATGTAGATGCAGCTTTTATGGAAATTGTAAATAGCTTTAATTATTATGTAAGTACTGCATGTCCTTGGAGAAAATATAAAATGAATAGTGAGTATAAACAAAACTGAATAACTAAAAGTACTCTAATTTCCAGGAAAAAGTTGAAAATTTTAAGAGAAAATAAAATGTCGGATGCATTTATACATTATGTGGTTAGTTATAAAAGAACCTATAATAGGGCCATTAGAAAAGCAAAGAAGTTATATAATGATAAATTAATTGCATCTTCAGCAAATAAATCTGAAACTGTATGGAAAATTATAAAACAGGAAACTAAAGTCAAAACTGAAGGAAATGAATATAAACTTCAGATAGATGGTAAAATTATAGATGAACCTAGGTTAGTTGCAGAAGCTTTTAGTCATTATAGCGGGAGTACCAAAACTGTTAAAAGGGGGTTCTCAAGCAACAGGTAAGCAAACAAATAAGTAACACTATTTATAACACAAGATGAATTACCTACTATAATAAACAATATGAAGAAAAAAGGATCAACAGACTTAAGATGCATTTTCAAATACTTTGGTAAGAGAATGTTCTGTCCGTATGGTAAAACCTTTAACGCACATAATAAATTTATCACTGAGTGAAGGTAGGTTTCCAGACTGCCTAAAGGTAGCAAAAATAAGGATGTATAAAAAGAGGATCAAAATTAGAAGTGCATAATTATAGAACGATCTCATTGCTATTTCTCTTTTCCAAAAAACTAGAAAGAGTTGTATTTACCAGATTATGTGAATTTATTTTAACATTTAAAGTAATTACGATCGTCAACATGGCTTTCAAAAAGGACAGTCTACAAATACTGCATTTATACAGTTTATAGATGAGGTGCGAACAAATTTAGATAAATTTAACAAAAGTAATGACATTCATGATTATAATATAAGAAATGTTCCGATTTATCATGGGAAAAAGATGTACGAGCGTACTTTTAAATTCAATGGTATTCACATTTACAATAAATTGCCTAGTGGAATAAAATAAATTACGTCCTTCACAAGTTTAAGAATACTTTGAAGATATATTTATTAAACAAATGTTATTATTCAGTGGAAGAGTATTTGAATGATAAATCTTAGATGTATAAATATCCATAATATGGAAATTGATGTTGACAATGTCATATACAAAAGAGTTTAAATTTTATTTATTGACAACTATATGCTAAAATGTTGTATTTATTATTATTATTATTTGATTTTAGCAACAAAATATTGTACTTGCTGACAATGCCATATCATATAAATGATTTTACGAATGCAATAAATGAATATGAATATAACTCCTGCTGGGAAATAAAGCATTAAGTGTCCACATTGCTCCAATTCTGCAGATTTGAACATAAGGGATTGAAAGGGGTAGTTTTTTTGGAGTTGTTAGATATGCTATAGTACAGGGCTTTAATGTTATGTCAGGACCGTCATGCGGGAACAGTTAGTTTAGCAAGGGCATGGCTGGCCAATGCACACAAATCCCCACATGACAAAACTAAAGCCTTGTATCACTGCATAAAAATTGTGTTTCCAACAGCCAGTTAAAGTAATTTTGTGTATAAGGGGTTGATAAGGGTACTTTTTAATGATATTTTGAAAGAAACACATTTAAGTCAAATGTTAAAACTAGACTCAATCCGATCATTAGTATGGTCACAAGTGAACTCATCAATTGGATGTGGTCTTTGCCAGTGTATTTCTTATGGGGTTTTATAAGATTTCACCCCCTAAAACCACACTGCAAATGAAAAACCTATGAATTTTTTTTTGTTGTGTACACTGAAATTACTGCAAATAAGCAAACTTGCATCATTTTGGACTCTCAACATGTGGACTTTCTGCTCAAAGACACCAACCAATGTGAATACCTACTTGTAGCTCACGATGTCACCCAGCAAGTCGCCAACTTGTTCCCGAGCTTTACACAGATATTCATCTTGTTCAGTTGGTGTTCTGTCAGCGTGCCAGGCCTGCAGTTCCAGCCATATCAGGTCTTTTAACTCATTCTGCCACAAATGTTCTTCTCGACTCAGCTTAAAAAGTAACATAATACTTGCACTATCACTGGTAAAAATGTAACCATTAAAACATATGGGAATAAATGCAACAATCATACTTCCTTAAATAAGAATAACACAATCATGCATCTAGAATTAGAGAGATGGACAAAAGAGGCAGTATTATGTTCTTGATTTACAACCTGTAACTGAGTTATCATTCTGATCTGGAAATATTTGATGCTTGTTGGCCTGTCAGCATGCACAACAGCCTCTAGTACAGGGAGGAGAGTGTTAACCATTGATTTTCAAATTGCTGTATTCTATAAATGTTTAGACCTGCCTTATCTGAAAGTTGTAGGTGCATATATATCATGTTAGTACTATAATAAAACATTTTATCCAACACTTGCTAATTATTAAATTAAATATGTTATATTTAAAGTTAGATACTGTATTATACAGGGTGGTAGGTACCCATAATCATCTTTTTAAACTAGCAAGAGCGCATTGTTTTGAGTGTATCCCCTTAATACATTTTTTAACATAAAGCTTTAGGTTCTTGAGACAATTACCATTTTATTTTGCATTTATTGCAATACAGCAAATTCAACAGGTTCAGTTTACATTCAACAGGTTGACTTTTAATTCTTCAGCTTCTGCTGCTATGGCAACGAACAAATAAACACTTCCAGTAGACAAATAAACATAAAACTGCAATGATTGTAATGTAACCTAAATATGATATGGAATAAAGAACTAAGGAAACATTTACAATATTACACAAATTATTAATAAGGACACTTATTTATAAAGGTAAATAAAAGCTTGAGAAATCCAAGTTACAAGATTGTGCTTCCTTTCTTTGTGAATTATAAAAATCTATGAATAATAAAAGCAAGACAACAGAAAATCAATGAGAACTTCTTTTTAATGTTCACAGAAATTGTTCAAAATGTGCAACCCTCACTAACACACATGCTTCACAATGTTTTCTCCAATTCTGCTGCACTCTACGAAGTATATCCAGCTTGGAAAGGTGGAATCAGACAACTGAAAAATTCAATGCCATCGCCAGGATTTGAACCACGTAACTACCATGTCCAACACATGTCTTGTGTGGAAGGACAATTAATTTCATATGTCCAGGTTGTTCCACATCAGGCACTTGTGTAATGTGTATGCAAGTTTTCATATCGCCCCAAATAAAACCGATTGAATTTAGATCTGGCGATCTTGATGGCCATCTTATTGGTTCTTTCCGAGTGATCCAGTGTTCTACGTAGGTGTTGCACACACAGCTCTATAGCCACATATCATTTCCCACTGCCAGCAGAACTGGTAAAGTTTCTTGAAGAAACTGGCGATAGATGGTTCCTGTCAAAACCAGAGGAAGAATCCATGGACTGAGTAATGTGTTTCCTATGATTCCTGCCCAAACATTTACAGAAATGTGTCTTGTCTTATTGTGTGTGGATTGTCATAAGCCCGGGTGTGTGGATTATGTAATTAGTTGCTTCATTTCTGGTAAATGTTGCTTCATTCATTGCAAGAATTTTATGGGGAAAGTCCCTTCACCATCCAGAAAACGGAACTCTTGGCGCATAATCTGCTTCAGAGAGATGTGCTGAGTATGATAATTCTTCTCTTAATATTCTCAAAACAGTCCAATGGGATTTGCTAATAGTGCAAGCTGCTGCTTCCAGGATCTTCTTCCACTAAGTCAAGTATTTCTTCTTCTTCTTGTGCAACGTTTCTATGACTAAAACATGAGGAGACACGCTTTCTGTATCTAGAACTCTTTGAAGATGCAAACAAATGCCCTATGATGTCTGCTCATCTATTTGGAAATCTTTCTCGATAAATTCTTGCCACATTATAATGTTTTACTGTGTAAATGAGTAGCATTTCCAAGATACTCGGCATTAATGAAGTGAGCCTAACTAGAATCTGTTGTTTTGAAAACAAGCCCAATAAACAACAGCTGAAGTGCGTTTCTTTCAATTTTACAGTGCTGTCATGTGTAGTCTCATGGCTAACTATGTAGATTCAACTGAGACAAATTTCGTAAGCTCATAATAATAGTAAGAGTGCAAATTGTTTTAATTCAAGATGTATTTAAACATGCAGAAAATATTTAGCTTTCAATCTTCTGTAAGAAGTACCTGAATAATAAGTATATAAATTTCATAAAATCTTCATTTAAAATAGAGGCAATATTAAGCAATTTTTGTTTTTTTCTCAAAAACTACTTTAAAAAGTGCACTAGGATATAACAAAACCTGTATAGTATTCCTAAAGTAGGCCTATGTTGTATTGCTTGTTACTAGGGATTGTGTTAATTGTAATATATAGAACCTTCACCTCAAGAATATCCTGCATACGTAGTGGTTTGATTCTCTCTCGGGCATGTTACAACTGCCCTCACTGAACATGATGCTGGAAACATCCTCCTTTGGCTAAGCGGACATTGTATCAGCAAAACAAATTCATATTTATAGTTTAAGCTTGGCCACTGTAATGTTTCTCATTTCATTTGTGATATTTTCCTTTAGTTCCTTCAATGTGTTATAAACTCTGTTCCTTCAGGCAACAGAGGGCCATACACCAGCACTAATGATTTAAATCTGCTCTAAGAGCAGTTGCAGAATCCTGTTGATACCATTCACATGATTTATCTTCTTTAAACTGCTGAAATAATGGGATCATAATGACTCTTCGTAGCTTGCTGTCCTGTAAACTTAATACGCCTTGCACCAAACTCAAACTTCCTGTCATAAACAAAGGTTTCCTATAAAAAATATGATTTTCAGTGCATCAGTAGCACGTGCTTTGATTGTTCACATGGACACTCGGGTGCATCTATTAAACCTTCAGGCTTACTGCTGGGTCGCTTTGTATTAACAATAGACACTTGCTATTTCAAAGTGATTTTGTTGATGAACGTTCAAGGTTTGTCTATTTCACCCTGTTAAAACTGTACACTAATGTAGTAGAATCAATCATCGTGAATTGCTTTTCTAGAAGAAGGCAAATCACTAGGGAACTCAAACTTAATTCTGTATAATGGGTACTTGTGCTAACATTTACACACGAAAATTAGTGACAATTATCTCATCTTGGTGAAGCTCAACTCCTGCAATGCTCCAAAGTGACATTCAAGGACAGGAGGGGAAACAGTGGAGAGTGCCACAGAGAATAACACTGTGCGTGTGGTATACTTTTTACATGAAAGCTCTGTACATACATATTGCTGATATTGTGTTGGACTTGATTATGTGCAAAGTAAAAGAATATTTATGAGACAGACTTAAGAATTGCAGAGATAAGAAGATTGTTATCACCTGAAACTTTCCTGGCATTGTAAATACTCTACATTTTCTCGGGCTTCCAGCTAGGTTTAGAGTTGGTTAGAAAACCCATGTTTCAGGAACATATGCTGAATGATGCAAATTAGGAGTCTTCTATATTTATACCAAAGTCTGGATCTCATAGAAAGGCACGAACTTTAAGAAAATTGTTTAAGTGAAGTAGCTATCTGTGTGTTGCATTTTTGTGACCCATTTCCAGGCCATGCAGAATCTTGGTTCAGGTTGCAGCTTCCTTCACCCTCTATTGCCAGCAACCTGCACACTTGGCTAATACAGTTGTTCTGGGCCTGGTACTCTCCAATTCAAGGTTGTCTTTGACCAATCTGATTTTAAGCAGAGGCAAGTGGATTGTCTGGATGTTGTGTTTAGCTAATCTTGCTTCATAATTTGCCAGTAAAAGGAATTCAAGCTGTACTGACTGGTTTTTCGGTAGTCCATCACATAGTGGTGGACTGATTTCATGTGGCTCTTTTGATGGAGGCTTTGATATCGTGCATTGATGGAAAGTGTAGCTGAGGTGTTTCATCTCTTTTTGTAGATGTTTGTGGTCTAAGATGTGACTGCTCTGTGGGTGAGAGTGTTCAATACATCTGCTTGTTGAGACTTGTGATGGAAGCTGTTGGCATTTAGATACAGATCCGTGTAGGTTGGTTTCCAGTAGACTGCATGGCTTAGTTTTTCATTGTTGTTGTTTGAGATTATGATGTCAAGAAACGGCGGGAGGAGGATGGGTTCCTGAAACATTGGTTTCTAACTAACTCCACACCTGGCTGGAACCCTGAGAAAATCTACAGATGTTTAAGTAAAGATATTTTACTAGTATATTTCTCTAATACAGTTTAGACTGCCAAGGCATCTTCATTATGGAGTAAATACTCAATGTTAAAGTACTGATATATCAACCTAATATTCTGGTATGTTTGAACTCCTAGTTATATTCACTTTGTGACATTTATTTATATCAATAATAGAAGGAAAGAAAATTTGTGTATGTGTTCAGTAATCTTGACAATTCTTTCACCACTGAAAAGTGCTTTCTTCATGATGGATATAAGAGAGCTTCTAATTTCAACTCTTAAAGACTACAAAGGATTTGCAAGGCCTGGATACTAGAATATGAACATACTGAAGTTATGAAAGAAGGCTTTGACTTTTTGTTGAAAATGCCATGGACTAGAAAGTAGTAGTTGTTCTTACTTCACAGAAAATTTAGGTAAAAATAAAACATAAGCTGCAGATATTTTATTCCAAGCAATTTAGCAATTGAGGGAATATTAAAACAAAAGACAATCAGGGTTTGGGTGGTCACCAGGCAACTCAAGATGCAAGAAGGAATTACAGCATTTCTTGTCCATCTCTGTCTACAAGAGAATATAAAAGCCATCATCAAAATAAACGTTTCTGTGAATCATGAAGTACATTTCAACAAAATAATAATTACAATAGTACATGTTATTGGGCATATAAGAGCATTAAAAGAGAGGATGGGGTTTCTCCAAGCAACTTATGGGAATACAGAAATCACCTGAAAATCATGAGACATTTTAGTGTGCTTCACTTTTTAAAAACTTCAATTTGCTCATCTCCAAAGCTGTATTTACTGGTTATAAATAACCAGAGTTTACATAACTGGAAACTATCAGGATTACTCTTCCCTCCTAAGGCCCTGGTATTTAAACCTCAGACCTTAAAATATCTGCAACAATATCCACAAACTGTTTTCACTAGACTCAAGGTCAGAAACATGCATGAATGTCTACGGTATAAGCTTAGTAAAAACAAATTCATAAATCTACATATAGGATTAAATTTCAGTGTGTTCACAACATTTTGTTTCAGTTATACTGGTGTTTTTTCACATTTTAAGTAAAAAAAATCACAAAAATTGAAAATTAAGCAGTCGTAAAATTGAATTGATTTCCTTATGAACATTTATTTCAGCCTTCTCACCTGTTCTCTTGCCGTTTAATAATACCAACAAAATCTACATAAGTGGGTTTAAACGTTATATTGTGTGACGGGATGTTTTGTAAATCTATGAGATTCCCCAAGGTTTTATTTACTTTACTGGTAGCTTAATTCACTGTTGAACTAACTTTTCATACCACTCTCAGGTCATTGCATTTGCCGATGGCTTAATACTTTTCTCATGAGGAGATAGTGACACTGAAGCACAAAATTATGCCAATACTGACATTAAGAACATTGAAGAATGGGTTAATAACAATGAAATCACATTTAATGAATCCAAGTCTGCAGCTATGTTAATCTCAAGAAAACTGGTGTGTTCAAATACATATATGTAAACTATGAACATATCAAGCAAGTCATGAACTGTAAACTACATTTTGATAAACCCATTGAAGTTATATAAAACTTACAAACATGCTAAGAGGAGCAGCATGAACTGCAGTGGGGATTAGGTTATAAAGCATAAAACTATATATAATGGAACAATGTTACCTATGTTAACATATGGAGTCCCAATATGGGAGCATACATTAAGAAAAAAGAAAAACTACACAAGCTAAGAGAGTACACAGAATTATAAATGTTACTATAGCAAAACACTACCAAATGAAGTCTCTTGTGTTATAGCTGGCATTAAACCAATAGCTAATCGCAAACGAAACAGCTCAGATATATAAAGCAACACACAACGCCACGTTCGATGCTTCATGAATAAAGAGGGATGGCAACATCCTGCCAAAAGAACTGTTGTGGACAAGGTTGAGGAATTAAATGACTACAAAACAGAAATATTCACTGATGGTATAAGATTCAAGGAATGGTAGGGACAGATATTGCATACATTGAAAGCAAAACTAGACAATCATTGTTCAAATAATCAGGCTGAACAAATAGGAATTCTTAAAGCTTTAGAAGTCATATCATCCCTAGATAAAATCAGTTCTGAAGAAAGAATAGTTGCTGTGAACATAGCTAGTCAAGTTAAAACAACTTTAATCAAGGATACATATTATCAGAAATAAGAAATACACTACAAAAACTTCGAAAAAAAAATTGCATAATATACTTTGGATGGACAAAAGCTCATGTTAGCCGAATCAGGGCAATGAAATGCCAGAGATTAGCAAACAGAAACCTGTGGAGCTATAGTGTACAGAAGAAAACCTAAATCTTAAATTATTACTGAGATAAAAGAAGGAACTATAAAATGATGGAGAACAACAAAAGAAACCACTTATAAGAAATTCTTCCCATCTATCAAGAGATAGAACAAAACTTAAAAATAATATAACTTCAGAATTTACAGAACTAGTAACCAGACACAGCAAAAATAAAGAATGGGAATGGGAATTATAAACAATCCACCTGCCAATATCAGACTGTACATCATCTCCCCCTATAACTGCGAAATACAACAAACAAGAAATGGTTTGAAGAAAGGAGGAGGAAAATGGTCAATATCTCAGAAAGACTGTATGCAAAAGTATAAAACATTTTATGAAAAATACATAAAAACAATATTATATGATGTAATAACATGGGAGTGTGAGGAGCTCTGTCACTGAGTAGAAAAGCAAAGCAAGTGACAATGGGAGAAGAACTTGTTGTATACAGAATGACAATAGGGCTATTTATGATAAAGAAATTTATGAAAGGCATAAAATGGTTAGTGCTTGGAAGCGAACATTTATGCTATTAGTAATAGGTGGGATTGAACTAAACCCACCAGGACCTGAGCAAATTCAATGTTACAGAAGCTTGATGAAAAACTGAGAGCACATAAAAAACAACCTGAAGCAAGTAACCAAAGAAATAAAAGAAAATATTGAAAAAGAGGTGCTAGGAATAAGGATCAAGGTGAAAATGCAGAGAATGGAGGAGAAGATTAAATTTGGTGTTCATGGGTGTGGAAGAGAGAAGAAGCATTTGGGCAATGGAAGAAGTAAGGAAAATTCTAACGGAAAAACTACAAATGGATGTGACAGGATAGGAGATTGTGGAGGCATATCGAGTAGGAAAAGACCAATAATAGCAACATTTGCAACATCTAATTTTAAGAAGAGCAAAGATGTTAAAAGGGAGCAACACAGAACTGACAATTGCTCAGAGAGATGTAAATAGAAATTTAATTAAGATGATGGAAGCAAGATCAGAAGACAAACAAGCATTTATACGAAATCTACATCTGTGGGGAAACATGTAACGCAAGAAGGGTGTATGGAGGAAACAAGTCAAAACAAAAGAAGTGAATGAGGTGTTTCAACATCCATGACAAGCACAATGTCCAGCTGATAGATGTCATACCAACACGAAAGGAAATGATGTAATTTTAACAGGTGAAGGAACATCAAAGCATTTATATGAACCAACAACAGTAATGGAGATATGGCAATATTGGAGATGTCACGACTGAAATCATCTCCAAAGAAGGAAGTGTCACCTAGGAGGGAGGAGTGTGAAGCAGCGAAGAGGAAAGAGGCATGGCGACAGTGTAGTAAAGTGTCTAGTGAGGAAGAAGAGGTGGGGGAAAAAAGAGGGGAGCAGATGGAAAAGGAAGGAGAAGAAAATATCATCTTATCCCCTCACATGATCATTCTGGTGCTGCAGAAAGAAAAACAAAAAACAATGGAAGGTTACAAGTTGAGAAGTAAACAAAATCTTGAAAAGTTCAGATCTTTTAGGGGCAGAACAGAATCGTAATAGCAAACAATTGGGTTTTGGAACTGTGAAAATTTGAAAAACAAAATTTATAAGCAAACTTTACAGAATTTACTGGAGAAGTTAAGACTACCTGGCATTGGTAGAAACTTGGTTAAAGGACAATATAGAAACAAAGGATAATAATTATGCGGGAAGAAGGGGAGAAATGGTAACAAAAAAAGGGAGAGTATCAGGAGGGTTAGGATTGTTTATTAAGAAGACCCCGAGTACAATTGAAGAAATGTGGTCCAGGTCAAAGGAACTATTATGGGTCATAATTCAAGATAAACAGCTAGATGAAGATAAAATATATATAGGCATAGTATATAAGCTGCCAGCTAACTCACAGTGTCATATTCCAGAATTATGCCATCTTTTAGAGAAAATTATAGAGAGGTTAATGGATAAGTGTGTGTATATACACTGGTGTGCAAAACCTAAGGACGAAAGTAATCTTCGCAAGCTGTGACACTGCAAAGTAACATAGCTCGATGAAACTTGAATCATACATAGACGGAACTGCTACAGTAGGCAACTAAACGAAATATGCAATGAGACGAACAGAAATGCCACTTTTATTCATAGACCATAAACTACACTAAAGTCAATACGACATATGATGGCTCTCTAGATTCACAGAAACAGATACATTATGTTTAAAAGGGTGTATGATCCCCACGGACAGCAATGCATGCTCTGCATCGTGCTCCCATGCTGACCACAAGACTGGTTAGCAGTTCTTGTGGTGGGGCATTCCATTCCTCCACCAGCGCTGTTGACAACTGTTAGATGGTCGTTGGTGGATGTGGATGTGCTGCAATGCGTCTCCCCAAAGCATCCCACACGTGTTCGATGTGATTTAAATCAGGGAACGGGCAGGCCAGTCCATTCGCTGAATATCCTCTCGTTCCAAGAGATACTCCACCTGCGCGTTCGATGTGGTCGCGTATTGTCATCCACAAAAATGAAGTCAGGGCCGACTGCACCCCTGAAAGGACGCACATGGGGAAGGAGTACAGTATCACAATAACATTGACCAGTGAGTGTACCGTGTTCAAAGATTTGGAGGTTGGTGCGCCCATGCAACATTATGCCTCCCCAAACCACAACATCCGCACCACCAAAACGATCATGTTCAAGGATGTTCCTGGGTTCATTACGTATTTGCATCTCTCGCCAGAGGAGGGCACGTCGAGAATCACTACTTAGACTGAATGTGCTCTCATCCGAGAAGAGCACGCACCCCATTCATCGTTGGTCCAATTTTGATGCTCTTGGGAAGATTGCAAACGGTGCCGCCGATGTGCATATGTCAATGGAACACAACGTACTGGCCATCGGGCAAAGAGACCACCTCCGTGTAGTCGCCGTGCCACTGTGTATCTTGAGATTGCGTGCCTAGCTGTCCTGTTAAATGTGGTTGCAATTGCACCCGCTGTTTGGCGTGGATCCCTTCTTGCCTGTTGCACAAAGTAGCGGTCATCTGCTGCTGTAGCTGAGCGTGGTCAACCACTACCTCTCCTTGGGTCTGCAGTCTGTGGTTTAGAAGGTTCCCCATGCACGTGAAACAATGCTGTGAGCAATTCCAAATTCCTGAGCAAAACTCGTCACACTTCGCCCTTCTTCCAGTTTCGCGATGATTCTTCCCCGTGTGAAGTCATCCAAATGTTGCAATGAAGAACACCACTACAGTGCACCATAACAACTCGCTAATTGCCACACGCCATCTTGTCCTGTTTCATCAACTGCCCCGTGTTGCGGGACCAGACACATTTGGCACTATAGGCTCGCTATACTCATGCCATGTGATGTCCAGCTTTCTGTGTACGTGTGAAGAGACCTCTGGCAACATGCCCCCGCACCTTCATCTACTTCCACCAAGTAGTTTATTTGTTATGTTACTTTGCCCATCTCATGCTTAGGTTTTGCACACCAGTGTATATACACAGAGATGATAATAATGGGTGATTTACTTAAGAATAGGGGGAAAATTATGTAAATTTAATGGAAGGGTGAGATAATGATGTATCACAAAAAAGAGAAAGTCTTAGACATAGTAAGGATAAAGTTGTGGATAGGGGAAGTGACAAATTTATTGACTTTTGTGAACTAAATGCATCTACAAATGGGAAATGTGGAAAGGATGAATATGGGGAGTATATCTTTATAAATACGAACGGCCAAAGTATAATTGGCTAAGTATTATGGTCAAGGAATATAAAATGCATGGTAAACAACTTTAAAGTCATAAACATATGTGCAAGTAGTGCATTTTCCACTAATAACGACATAAATCTGAAAGCAAAGGTATGAGAACAACAAGTAGAAAGAGGGGAAAAATGCAGACAAGGAAAATAAAGATATTCAAATGGAGGGAGGAACAAAGAGAGGATTTTATACAAGACAAATTCAAAGATAGGACAAATTTTAGAAAGAGGAATAATGGTAAATATTAGGGAAGAAAATTCAGGAAAAGCATTAGAGCTACTGAAATTATAGTAACAAGAGCAGGGAGAGGAATGGATATAAGACAAAGTAGGAAACAGGAAAGTAAAGGGTGGTTTGATGAAGAGTGTAACATACAGAATGTTTTGTAAAGAACTATTAGAGTTACCAAGATCAGCGCCAAGAGAAGTAGTAAGTAGAACTAAGAAAAACAAGAAGGAAAGGAATAATAATGGAGACAATAATAAAATTCTGGTATAGATGTTTGGTTAAAGAAGCGAGAGAAATCTTAAAGTAATGAATGAAGCAGCAAAAAAGCTTAGAGCGCACGAACAGGGAGCACAGGGTGGGCAGTGATAGGAAGAATTATGGGGAAAATAGAATGGGTGACAAATGGAAGCTAGAAGAAAGGAATGAAACTGATGTAGGTAAACTGGTAAAAAGCAGAATAGAAAGTCAGGAGGTATGGGGAAGTGTAGAAAACAAGAAGCCATTACAATTTTATAAACAAATGAAGAGAGACTGGGGACGAGAACCATATGTATATTACTGTAACAGACAAGAAAAAGCAGGGATAGCTTGGATGAGAATAGGAACAATATTTCTAAGAGGGATAAGAGGTAGAGTACAAAGCACTATGTGAAATGTGCGGTGAAAAAGAAGGTGTAACAGATTATATGACAGACAGAATATAAGGATAGAGAGTTGAGGGTTGTTACACTACATCACTATAATATTCTTACTTGAACGCGTTTCGGGAGACGGCTTGTTCTCATCGTCAGCATTTTCTCTCAACAGATTTTTGCCGGTTATCGTCTGGGGGATGTGTGTGGTTTGTGGTGTTCTCTGGTGCTGGGCTGATGAACCTCCAAAGGCTGTTGGGTGGCGGCAGTTCGAAATTCATTAGGTGATTCCTGTGTTTGACAATATGTATTTTTTCCCAGATGTCCAATTCATTGCTGTTGTTGATCGGTTTTAAGAGTTTTATGTTTGGAGTGATATCATGGTTTGAAGACCAGAAATGATGTGCTACTGCTGATTTATCTTGCTGCTTTTGGTAAATGCATCTCATATGCTCTTTAAGTCTTATTTCAAGATTTCTTTTGGTTCTTCCTATGTATACCAGGTTACATTCATTACAATCAATTTGATATATACCAGCTGATTTATCGTTGGGGATAGGATCTTTTGTTCTGTTGCATAGTAGTTTCTGTATATTGTGGTTATTCTGTGGAGACAGGGTGATGTTGTATTTTTTGAAAATCCTTTGAAATTTATGATGTGTCCAAGGGTGATAAGTGAATTTTCTATATGCTTGTGGTTTTTGTTGTCTGAGTAACGTAGTCATTTGTTGGATGTATTTCTGTCTTTCAAACCTTTTTATCTTCTTATCTATTGTTTTTTTCTGGTATCCATTCATAGTGGCTATGTTGATGATGTGTTGGTATTCTTTCTGGTATTCCTCTTTCTCCATTGGTATATGTACTAACCTGTTTGTAATACTATTTAAAATTGCATGTTTGTGGCTTGTAGGATTGTAGCTATTGTTTTTAATATAGTTTTCTGTGTGCGTTGGTTTTCTGTAAATGCCGAACGTTAGTTTGTTGTGTGCATTATTTCTGATGATCCTGATGTCTAGGTAAGGTAATTGGCCATTTTCTTCTTTTTCCATTGTGAATTTTATAGATCTTTTTTGTAAATTTAATAATTTCAAAGCATCTTCTGAAAGTTTTTTTGGAACAATAGCAAAAATATCATCTACATACCTATACCAGGTTTTGAATAGATGTGGGAAAGATTTAGTAATATGGGATTCAAAATGGCTCATATATAGTTCTGCTAAAAATGGTGAAAGGGGGTTTCCCATAGTTAGGCCTGAGGTTTGTTGACACATCACTGTTACTAACTTCTAAATCTTCAAAATTAGTCAAGAATATAAGGAGTTAGTGTTATGGAGATAAAAGGTTTGGGAGCAAAAATGGGGAAAATAGAGAGGAAAATTGTAGCTATAAAAATGATAACGGGGAAAGAAAAAAGGAAAATTAGAAGTATTGGTGAGCTTTTACAGAAAGCAAAAGAAAAATGGGCGAGGAAAGTAAGGACAGAGGGAAGGAGGGGGATAACTAAGATAAAACGGAAGGAATAATATGAGCTACCAGGCGGGGTGAACGACCTGGGTGCCATGCAAGCCAAGGTAGCGACAAAGTTAGTTTAATTTGTACATAATTTATGTTAAGCAAATGAAAAAAAGAAAAAAAATTGTAAAAGCTATGTAAAAGAAGTCGTACAAATGAATTCATTCATTATTCAACATGGATTTATATCATGTAAATTAAAATGAATTATATACCATGTAAAAAGGTTAAGTAATGCATGTAATATTACCAATGTAATGGGACATGCTGAAAAAATAACAATAATATAAAAAAATGGTAGCTTTTGTATTGTTTTAATTTGTGAAAACAACTTTAAGCCCTGGAAAGATGGTATTTCTGGGCACATGGTACTTAACCCAAGATGTTTTTAAAAAAAGTTCCAATTAATGGCAATAAATTTAACATAAAAGCATAGTTATATCCTTCAGGCAAATTACAGACCATTAAAAATATGACTAATGCATTTAGGAGTTAATAAGGTAAAATAAAATATATAACATAGATGAGAAATGAAAACTGACTTTTCTGTGTGGCATTCACGTGCACAAACCATTACACCACTAAGTACTGACTGAGAAGTGGGGCTATAAAGCGAGGTAACCCTGTTTCAGCTTCTGTGCTGGATTTCATCATGGTCATGTTTAGCTTTTAATGACAGCATTTAAAACAATCGAGCATATTTATTTACTCTTGCAAAATTTCAAAGCCTTTGATTTGGAAAATTTCAACTGCAGCTTGATTTGGAAATTATGCAATTGATAAACTGGGCACACGTTATCTATAGTATATCCTTATTTTGTACTGGAACCAACTTTGAAATAATTAGACAAATTTTGTTCAAACTCAAAAACTCTCCATCTATACTACCCTTTATTTTGTATCAATTTCAACAAATTTAAAACGTGTTGACAAATCTCCTTCAAACTTCTGTATAAAATCTCAACTCCATACTAGAAATGGTTGACATTCATCAGGACAGACAGAGTAGTCCTGTGCAGTAAAAACCAACAAAACCTTTCAATTAAATCGTTTTTTCCCCCCAAATTTCATCAATGCATTGCTTTAAGTAATCTTGGGAATGAGAACACAGGATTCTTTCTGCAATTTTTAACATTTTACATACTATTCCACACTAAATATGCTCATGATCTTCAGTGGTCCACACAAGCTCAAGCAATTCAATCAGAATAAACTTTCTTTTAATTTCATCACTTACTGTTCTTATTCTTTCTGCTTGGAAGTTGCATAATTTACGCTGAAAATGAAGAGGACATACACAAAATGACTTATGTTATATTGGGATTGTCACATATGCTTGGGGCTTAAGTTTAAAAGTGACATGTTTTAGATGTCAAAACTTATGAACAGGTTTCTTATACAATGAGTACTGATGATAAACGCTTTCAAAATGAATGGATTAATACATTACACCATGGTGTATCATCTGCAATAACATTAAAATGTTTCATTTCCATTGTCAGCTGTAAGTCCACTGGGGATCCCCTACTTCAGTGTTGGTTGTACTGTCATATTAATGTCATCTAGCAGTGGTATTTCAAAACTCATTACACTGTGAGGTGATGTGGATTTCTTCCATAGTGAGAGATCTGTGGTGTCTTGGCATGTTTGAAAACCTTTATTTCCTGGTGTCTTCTGGTGAACTACTGCAGATTTGTTTTAAATCTGTTAGGTGTTCCTTCATACTGATTTGTAGGTTTCTCTTGATTTTTCCTGTGTATATTTCATGGCAGGCCTCACAATCAATCTGATAAATCCCTGTTTCTTTAGTGTTCTATATAGTGCTCTTTAGAGCCATGAAGTTAATTCTGAGGTTGTGTTTATTTTTTTCTGTTGTCGGCCAGGACGTGGATCTTCTGGCTGAGTGACTTGTTCTACCAAGAAGATTAAAGGAGAGCAGGACACCCTTGTCTCAGCTGGCTCCACAAACTGCATCAAGAAACGCTGTCCAGTGTTACCCTGATGAACTTGGAGATGCAGGACAGAATCATCAACTGAGGTGCCGAGTGCAGCAGCAAAACCCTGTCTTAGCATGCTTCACAAACTGCATCAAGACACGCTGTCAGGAGTTACCCTGATGAATTTGGAGATGCAGGACAGGATCATCAACTGAGGTGCCAAGTGCAGCAGGACACCCTTGTCTTAGCATGCTTCACAAACTGCATTGAGACACACTGTCAGGAGTTAGCCTGATGAATTTGGAGATGCAGGACAGAATCATCAACTGAGGGACCAATTGCAGCAGGACACCCTTGTCTCAGCTGGCTCCACAAACTGCATCAAGAAACGCTGTCCAGTGTTACCCTGATGAACTTGGAGATGCAGGACAGAATCACCAACTGAGGTGCCGAGTGCAGCAGCAAAACCCCTGTCTTAGCATGCTTCACAAACTGCATCAAGACACGCTGTCAGGAGTTACCCTGATGAACTTGGAGATGCAGGACAGAATCATCAACTGAGGGGCCGAGTGCAGCAGCACAACCCTTGTCTTAGCATGCTTCACAAACTGCATTGAGACACACTGTCAGGAGTTAGCCTGATGAATTTGGAGATGCAGGACAGGATCATCAACTGAGGTGCCAAGTGCAGCAGGACACCCTTGTCTTAGCATGCTTCACAAACTGCATTGAGACACACTGTCAGGAGTTAGCCTGATGAATTTGGAGATGCAGGACAGAATCATCAACTGAGGTGCCGAGTGCAGCAGGACACCCTTGTCTTAGCATGCTTCACAAACTGCATTGAGACACACTGTCAGGAGTTAGCCTGATGAATTTGGAGATGCAGGACAGAATCATCAACTGAGGGACCGAGTGCAGCAGGACACCCTTGTCTTAGCATGCTTCACAAACTGCATCAAGAAACGCTGTCAGGAGTTAGCCTGATGAATTTGGAGATGCAGGACAGAATCATCAACTGAGGTGCCGAGTGCAGCAGGACACCCTTGTCTTAGCATGCTTCACAAACTGCATTGAGACACACTGTCAGGAGTTAGCCTGATGAATTTGGAGATGCAGGACAGAATCATCAACTGAGGGACCGAGTGCAGCAGGACACCCTTGTCTTAGCATGCTTCACAAACTGCATCAAGAAACGCTGTCCAGTGTTACCCTGATGAACTTGGAGATGCAGGACAGAATCATCAACTGAGGGACCAATTGCAGCAGGACACCCTTGTCTCAGCTGGCTTCACAAACTGCATCAAGAAACGCTGTCCAGTGTTACCCTGATGAACTTGGAGATGCAGGACAGAATCATCAACTGAGATGCCGAGTGCAGCAGCAAAACACCTGTCTTAGCATGCTTCACAAACTGCATCAAGACACGCTGTCAGGAGTTACCCTGATGAACTTGGAGATGCAGGACAGAATCATCAACTGAGGGGCCGAGTGCAGCAGCACAACCCTTGTCTTAGCATGCTTCACAAACTGCATTGAGACACACTGTCAGGAGTTACCCTGATGAATTTGGAGATGCAGGACAGGATCATCAACTGAGGTGCCAAGTGCAGCAGGACACCCTTGTCTTAGCATGCTTCACAAACTGCATTGAGACACACTGTCAGGAGTTAGCCTGATGAATTTGGAGATGCAGGACAGGATCATCAACTGAGGTGCCGAGTGCAGCAGCAAAACCCCTGTCTTAGCATGCTTCACAAACTGCATTGAGACACACTGTCAGGAGTTAGCCTGATGAATTTGGAGATGCAGGACAGGATCATCAACTGAGGTGCCGAGTGCAGCAGCAAAACCCCTGTCTTAGCATGCTTCACAAATGCATTGAGACACACTGTCAGGAGTTACCCTGATGAACTTGGAGATGCAGGGCAGAATCATCAACTGAGGTGCCGAGTGCAGCAGCAAAACCCCTGTCTTAGCATGCTTCACAAACTGCATCAAGACACGCTGTCAGGAGTTACCCTGATGAACTTGGAGATGCAGGACAGAATCATCAACTGAGGTGCCGAGTGCAGCAGCAAAACCCCTGTCTTAGCATGCTTCACAAACTGCATCAAGACACGCTGTCAGGAGTTACCCTGATGAACTTGGGGATGCAGGACAGGATCATCAACTGAGGTGTTGAATGAAGTGGCAAAACCTCTTAGCAGGCTCCACAGAACTGCACGAAGACATGCTGCCAGGTATCACCCTGATGAGTTTAAAAATGCAGAACGGGATCATCAACTAAGACCTATGCTTCACAAACGAGGACGCGGGAAATGAATAAACTAATTTTGCATAGTTAAACTTGAGAGGTGTGAATGTGTCCTAAGTTATGAGAGGTAGTGTCCTGTTAAATAGCTATATGGTGACTGCTGGTTGACTGATTCACTCTCTCTTTTACATCACAGCTGTGGCTAGGACCGCAATCTTTACTTTATTATCTAAACCAATTTCACTAGCATCTCTGAGTGGCAGACTTATAAACTATGTAAAATGTGGTAAGTTGGACCCTGTCAAAAATGGTTGTGTCGGTTCAAAACAATGCCATATTTTAGAAATGCTTTATGGAATTTATTATGCATTTTCAATAAATTGCTTCTAGAATATGGCATAAAATTGACTCCATATAATAAACACAACTCACACACTTACTTCATGGTCCACTAAAGGACACTAAACACCAAGAAACCAAGAATTTACCAGATTCATTGTCAAAACTGCCAGAAATACACATAGCCAAGAGAAACCTACAAACCAGACTAAAAGAACACATAACTAATTTAAAACTTAAGCAAATAGAAAAATCTGCAGTACCTAAACAAAACACAACATTAAACAGGAAATAAAGCTTTTAATACACCAGCAGAACTTACAGTATCCACATCATGATGGTGGCGGCAGTGGTGGTAGTAATCTGAATTTGATGTATTGCATTCACATGACTTTCTCCATTTTCTATTGCTTATTAACGGATATGCCAATTATTCCTATGAAATTAATTGTTCTTTCACACAAGCCGTGTGTTGGACAGGGTTGGAAAGGTAGAATCAGATGACTGAAAAATTCAATGCCAATTCCGTGGTTCAAATCCCGGTGGCTATGGCATTGAATTTTTCATTCATCTGATTCTACCTTTCCTATTCCTATGAAAGTTTATTTTCCTTTCTACTTCATTCTAATTGAGATAAACCTTTCCAGAAATATGTTGTTGTTGTTGTTCACCAATGGCATTAGGGATTAATTGATCTGCATCATTTTACCTCTGGTTTCCCAATATAAAGTCTTTAACTTATCACTTTTAACGCCTTTGCTGTTTTTTTACTTTGAATCATTCCAGGCATTCCAAAATAGCACTAAGAATTTTTGCTTGGGAAGCATGCCTGTGTCGTAGTCATTTAGCGTTACCCAGGGAACACCATGGAGGCAGGCTATAATTGACAGAAATAGTTGCAGTACACATTTCATTAAGATACAAAGGGAATAGTAACAATCAAATGTTTAAGAACTGGATGCTGTATACTGCCTTAAAATTCCATACTGTTTCCATGACATCACAGGCAACAACTGGAAAACAACAGCACTTTAAAAGAATGCCTGTGTTGAACCATTAATAATGGATATTCAGAAATGGCTGATGCCACAAAAAAAGTTATTGAAATAAATTGTATGTTTTAAACAGATCTTCAATTTTTGTGTGGTACATTTTTGTCTATTGCTTAACATTTACCACTTATGAAAGATTATACAAAATTCCTTCCAAATGAAGAGAACTTCTCAGGGTATTTCTGGAAAATTCAATATATACATTTTATTTGTCATGTAAATATCTTGTATGTATGGTATTTTAATCAAAATCATTAAGCTATTTTTTTAAAAATAAAAAAATTTCTAAAAATGTTCCATGTAGAGGGTAGTTTGAGGGGGATTTTCTTGAAAATCTTCATGTTTGCATCTTTGGAAGATACTAAACCTACACTCCAAGTTTGGATTTATCAGCCTTTTCGTTTTTGAGTTATGTTGTTCACAGACACATACATAGATGCCTTTCTTATACTCAGGAAGCCTCAAAACATGTATTTCCAGTGAAATCTCAATATTGAATTTTTGGATGGAATACAATACCTTCCGTGATCATGGTGGTATTTATTGTCCATGTAAAAATTTCAGATCTTGTCAGGAGATTCTACATTTTCTATTTTCAACATATGAACTGTTTACACAGTGGCAGCTGCATGCAGATTTATTGATTAATTTTTCTTTGAGTGCTACTACATGTACGAGTAATTTAAAATTTACTGCACTTCTTCTCTAAACCTGTTGAGACATGGCAAGGGAGTCTGGAGCACAACTTGACTTGTGCATGTTTTTAGGGAACTTTTGTGCTTACACAACTGGTATGACGCAATTTGGAATATTAATTAATTTGTTTTGATTATCTATTAGATTAACTGGTGGATTCTTGATTAGTGTAATATGTTTACGTGAAGCAGATATAAAAGCATTAATTGCTTATTCATCTGTAGCCCAATCTTTATTTGTACATCTTTTATAAACAATCCTTTTTTACAATATTTCACTTGTAAACCAACTTAACCTACGTACAAATTTTCTTGCCATCTATGTTCTGCCTCATTTTGCCTGCCTTATGGCTCAGCTGAGCAGCCCTTGCTACCCTTAATCCATCCTCTCCCTCTTCCGTTTGCCCTTCTACCTTTCTTATTTCTCTTACTTTTCTAATCCATTTCTCCTTTACTTTCTTTAAGAACTCCTCCATATTCTTATTTTTCCTTTCTTCTTTTCTTATCAATATTTTAATTGCTACCATTTTTCTATCCATTTTTCCTCCATTCTGCTAATTCTTTGCATTCTGTCATATAATACTGTGTGCTTTTGCTGCCTCCGCATATTTCACAAATTCCACTTTTTCTTCCTCTTAGTCCACTCAGGTACATTGATCCTGTTCTCATCCATACAAATGCTTCTTTTTCCGCTCTTTTACAATAATCCACACACCCTTCTCTTCCCCATTTTCTTTTTACTAACCTATAGAACCCTAATGATTTTTTATTCTCTAAGCGTCCCCAAATTTCTTGTCTTTCTATGTCCTCCACTCTGTTTTTTACTGTTATTCAGAAGCCGTTGGTATTTCCTTGTCCTGCTCTCCAAATATCTCCCATTCCTATCTTCTCCCTGTCCACCAGCTACTTTTGTTGTTCCACATATATCCTTAAAATTTCCCCTTCATCATTTAGATCTGATGTGAGTATATGTTATGGTTATACGGATAGAGAAGCTTATTTTCTGTTACAGATTTCTGGGTGAGTTATGGTATGATACTAAAGACTTCTATCATAGAGTGACAAAAACATTTGCCGAATTGAAAAACACACATGGTGTTTCTTTATAAATAGATAATGTCAGCCTTGATGGGGTACAGTTGTCCTTATTTAACATGTACAGCCTAGGACAAAATAAATAAGCTAGAGCCAGAGAGGGAGCTCAACTTGGAAAGCATTCAATGACGTTGCGTTCACAGTACATGGTTTAATACCACCCTGCGTTCATTTCAAAGCTAGCAATAAGTAGGAAGATGCCTTTCAGCATGGTAGCTGAGCGGTGAAATGCATGTCTTGCAATTGGAACAACCTGGGTTCGAATCCTTGGTGTAAATGTTTTCTTATTACTTATATTATAATTTGTTAAATATATGGCAATGCCGTATATTTTCCATGCATAAGATATGTATTAATTTTATCTTTAAGACATTCATGAACACAAACAAATTACTCTTTTCGTTTTCAAAATAAGTGCCATATTAGTAAGCATTATAAACTGCATTCCATACTGTTTCCATGCGATTACAGAATTTTAAGGCTAGCATATAGCGCCCAGTTCTTAAACATTTGACTATCACTGTTCCCTTTGCATAATGTAGCTATTTTCAGAAAGGTTTATTTGCATTAAAATGAAGTAAATAGGAAAATGAGCTTCAGTAAGAATAATTTGTATCCCACTAATAAACAATAAGAGGGTATAGGAATTCATGTGAATGTATCACATCAGATTTTTTATTTAAGGCTATAATATTTACTCATTTCTTATATAGTTTGAAAACAAAAACAAGTATGTGTAATGAAAACTGCATTTTTCTGAGAAAGAAAATGAAAATTATGCTGGGGATATAGAGCTCGGGAGGCGCCATTACTACCTATGTGTTTATAGTGTCAGCGCATATTTACTGGCTGAGACTCAAAAACAAAACAAAGCTAAAAGCACACGTCCCGAGACATCATTGCGGAAACAATTTGGACTTAGACAAACATACACTTAAAGAGTCTGCTCATGTTTTGTTTTACGGTGTACCTACAGTTAGTGCGATATTTTACGAGAAGAAATTACACTCTTTTCGTGCTTCAGGAAATGAGACTTGGTAAGTGCTAATAAATTAGTAACATTAATATTTGGCTGATGAAAGAGCTGTGCTGTGGAAGCTTACACATTACTACTTTGTTTTTACTGTAAACTGACTTAATTATGTACAAAACAATCAAAACCCTTTCTTTTGTCAGAGCAGCAGCAGCACATGCTATTATTTACATGTATGTCACAGTTCATTTGACCTATATTATTTTAAAATGTCTTTCCTTTGTCTCATCAATAATTTAATGTACAATACGAATCCTTACAAGTTGAATTAAGGTGAACATGCATTCTGTCCTTACCTATGGTATCATAATTGTAAAGCATGCTGTTATCGGACATAATTATTACCCCTAAATACATATCTACACGAATCAGTGTTTGCTAGCCCATATATACAGCGTAAGCATTTCTTCCACAACATAATACTATATTCATGTTGGCAAAACTGGTACTTCCACGTGCCATAGGAAATAAAGGGACATATGATTCCAAAGTGCAACATCCTTTTATGTAAATACAATGATAGTTGTCTTAATGCATATACATTAGAATTAATCTTTTTACATATACATAGTCAATATGAGCTTCCCAAGGTATGCCAAAGAAGCTGTGCTTGTCAATTAAAAATACAACAATATCACCTTCTTTATTTACTTGACAATGTTCAAATATGAACAATTACCTTTTAGATTTATACTATTTAGATAGTTTGCCAACTCTTTTACAGAATGCGAAATTATTATTTCTAATTGTATATGAGTTTTGTCGAGACAGATGATTTAAGTATCATCTGCATAGTATATAAGAGTAGTGGTTGTGACATTTGGCAAGTTATTTACATATATTAGGTATAAAAGTGGCTCCAGAACAGGACCTTGTGGTACTCCAATTGTTACTATTCTTTGTTCTGATATAGATTTTGTAGTTTTATACCTTATTTGTCAACATTTTCTGTTACTCGGATAAGACTTCTTACATTTAGCATTTTGCCTCTTATGCCTTAAGATTCTAATTTATATACATTATATACATTTATATACATTTATTTGACAAGAGACACACTCAAACACCTTCAAAAGAGCAACAAATATTCCTACAGTGTTCATACCCTTGTCAACATTTTCCAAAATAATATGCAGAGCGTCCACCCAAATCACATTTTAAAGTTCTCAGACATTTCCCTGTTTTCCAGCATAAAATATACTTTTTTCCGGCATGCAATAAATAAAAAGAAGGTGAAATGAAATTTTTAACAATGATGTATTTAAAATGCAACTAATCTAAAAGAATATAAATTATCAAAAAATATAGGTTTAACACAAGTTAATTTTAAAATAAAGGTATTGCTTAAGAGAAGGAATTTCTTCATCTTTTGTAACGAAAGATAGTCAAGTGTCTTCCATAACCCTGTTCTTCTAATTTTTTCAGCCTTTCTTTTTTTTATTTGAAAAGAGCTTTGAACTTGTGAAGCATCATCTTGCAGATTTTTAACATTCTTATTGTTGAGGACCTTTTCAACACCACCAAGCTTCCAAATATTATCATATACTCTTCTTTGGGCTACTGGACATTCTTTGTTTACAGAAAACCAACGTTCAAGTGCTGCATTTCCATGGAATAGTATAAGTAACACTTTCAGAACTGAAGCTGGTTTCTGTTTTCAAATTTACTGGAGCAGAAATGATCTAACTGCTCACCTTCTGCAGACAGATTACTTACTCATTCCCAAAGTTATCAGTTTTACACACAAAGTAAACTGTGTCCGCATCATGACCTCAGATCCATTGTTTTCAACAAATGCATTTAAAGCTATGGCTAACCGTTTGCTACTTAGAAGTACCTGTTTGGCCACATTAGGATCAAAACAGAAATCTACTTTAGTTATTTATAGGCTAGAGGCAACTGCTCCATGCACAGGCTTACCATTGCTCCTAGACACTCAAGTACATTTAATTTTAGTGGTGTTTTCTGAAGACTGCAATGATTCAGAACCTTGTCATTTCATTTTTCATTGTAGCTAGTGTAGCTTCATAAAAGGAGTGGTGCAAATGGAAGATTTGTCTGAAACTCCAATGAGGGACAGTAAAAAAAGATGGTTTTGTCTTTAATTAAAGTTGCCATTATTTTGAAGCTGTTACAGCTGAGAACATTTTTGTCCCTCTTTGCTCCTTCTACATATTTTGGTAGAACACGCTAGAGTTTTCAAGCCACTTAGAGTACAAAACTTCAAAGGAAATGAATATGACCCTGAATAAAGAGTAAAATCTGTACCAGTTTCTTTTAATGCAACCTTATTATGTATTGTGGACAGCATGCAGCCCACAAGAGTCAATATTCAGCAAAATAGGAGTTTATTTTATTTATTTGCACTAAGTTTAACACTTTGGTTGAGACCCGCTTACAGCCCTGGCTCAGAATTACAATTACAAAGAAGCAATTTTATACTGCAGTATTCATCAAATTCAATATCCCACTAGGTTTACTTATGTATTTTTATTCCAATTCGATATACTACACATTCAACCAAAGTAAGACTACTAACCACTTTCACAAAGCAAACCCAATTCAACTCACATGTCTGCTCTCCTTGCTCACCTTAACCATTTTTTCTTCACCCTACACAAAAACTCCCAAAGGTTTGCATTTTGTCACTGCTATTTGTTTGTTTAATTTTAACCATTTACCACGTATTGCCTGTTGACGCCCTTCGCTTGTTCCTGGACATTCAAATAACATATTCTCTGCATTTTCTGCTTTTGCACAAATAAGATAAGTTCCATATTCCTAATCTAAAGCATGCCAATTCTTCTCTCTCTTGCTTATTATACATAATAATGTACATTTCTCTTCTACCATCCTTTATCTTTTGATAAAACATTAGCGACTTCTTTTTCCTCATTATACAATACACTAACCGACTGTAACCTCAAACCAGAAACGTCTCTCGAATTCCCCTCTTCTTAGCCACACATCACCCATTCCATTCCTAGTTAACTCTTTCCCAACTTTGTGGACCCAATAAAGATCCCCTAACCAAGACTCCTAGAATTTTAAACATTCTTTCAACATGGATTCCTCCAGCATTTGTTGAATTCTGAACCACTATTTACGAACTCTCTCTACTATCCACCCTCTTACATTTACCCACCCCATTTCCAACAATTCCCCTGCATTTGCTGCACTTTGTGGGATTTCCGGCAAATTCTTACAAAACCTGCTAAGTATCTATCCATACTTCAATACCAAATGCCCATCTCGCTTCAACCAATGCCCTATATATTGTGACATTTGTGATATAATTGGCATTAATGGCATTATTGTGTATGTGACCTGGCGGCCCAGAATGGATATGTTGCAATAGTAGTGGGGATAGAAACCGGTTCCTAGTGTAGCGTGCCTGACGCTAAGGTAGCGTGGGTTAGTCAGTCGAGTCGAGGTTCTGCTTGCAGCTTGTTCACGCGTACAGCATGGCATCCCACCGACAGGCAAGGAGGTATTGTAATTCCTTTTTATTGTAAAATACATTTGCCATCCAAGTAATCTTAATGTTAGATAATGAGAAGATACAGCTGGGGAGTTTATTGACCAACTTTCTAATATAAACATTATCCCAAACTCAGAGCAGGTGCAAAACCCATATGATGGCTTTGCAAGAACAAAGAGATAGGGCAGCTGTAACACCAACAAACAACTCCTCTCGGTTATTGCCAAACTACATGAGAAGTTAGATCAGCAGAAAAATGAAATTGATCAAAGATTTGAGATGCAAAACAAAGAAACTAGCAACTTTAAAGAGGAACTACAAGGACAAATAGCAAGCTTGCACTGTAAATTCAAAGTAGGTTAGAAAAGAAATAACCAAGAGTGAAACTGAAATTCTCCAGCAAGTAGAAAATAAAATAACTAATAAAGGTCAGGGGTTAGAAATTGCTATCTCCAAGCAAAATATTAAACTAAAAGAAATGATAGAAACAGCTAGAGATGAGATTCAACTAATACATGTTAGTGTAAGTGGCAATACTTCTCTGCTTGACAAAATGTTTGCACAAGCACAGAAATAAAATAAAGAAAATGAGAAAATGAGGGATGGCAAGTTGCATTCCGTTCATGAGGAAATAGAAAAACTAAGAAATGCGAACAAAGAAGTTTTTAAAAATTGAGGCAGTATTTTAACACTTAAATGATATCAGTCTAATTATATAATATAAAATAAAATAACAGGCCGTATGTAATAACATATAAAGTGTATGTAACACTGTATTATGTTTATATTGTTATGTACATGTATAATAATGTTATGTGAATGTATTACGTAGTTTAACAATGTAGGAGCTGTGAGAATAGAAGCAAGCTGCTTTCCGTAGCAAACAGAATTACAAAGTAAAAGCCGAAAGTGCGCACAATCAGGTAACAATGAAGTAACCTTGAGACAACAATAAATTAGAACGTTTAATAAAGGCTACTAATAATTCTTGGAACAATAATGTAATATTTAAAACAGTTTATAAATAACCAATCAAAAACTAGAAAAAACTTTAAGTTAAATAAAAGTATTCTATTGGAGTAGGCTTAGCCAATCAGACTTGAAATAGAGGAAATATACAAATTCAGGCAGTAGATGCTACAAGATTACATACCCAATCAGTATGGTTACAGATTAAGTTAGAGACATAAAACTTCATTGCGGTGAGAATAATATAAAGTTTACGTGTTAAAAACTGAAATTAATAAATAATCTCACAGCTCTACAGTAGGATACATCAGTGAAGTGTTATTTAATGGTGTGAAAGATTAATAAAACAAAGTTAAATACCATTATAATTTGTGTAAGCCTTCAGTCTTTAGCCACACCACCCCTGTTAAGAGATACATGCTTTATAAATTACTGATGATGCAGCCGAGGCATACATATACATACATAAATAAAGTAACATTAAAATAAAAGTTAAATTTTAAACATGGGGCGAAGGCCACTGGAAAGTTTGTACCATATGTGGGGCAGCGACTACCTCAAGATTGGCTCTCTAACAGTGGAACACAACATTTCTGATGAAATACGCAAGCAGGATGCAAGTTGTCAGTCCCCCATAAAAGTACTGATATTTTGATGCAAAAGATTTCTAGCATGAATATAAATAATGGTGCTTCTAATGGCAATTCACCAAGTGAAAACAATGGTGTAAGGGAAATGTCAAATCACCTCTGAAGTAATATCAGGTTCTTCAATGCCTAATGCTTACACTTGCAATTTGAATACAAGTATGCACATACATGCATCATAACGCTATTCTGAATAACCTCCCACTACCAACTTTTCTGATGATGACAATGACTCTCAGATAAACTTTACTGAGCAGCTTCAGGAATATTTCAGGCTGAAAAATGTGTCAGAACCTCTAAAGATAACCATTACTAGGACATGCCTAGACAATTGAACCTTAGATTGGGTACGGACAGCTAAGGGTCCGGAAAATAATTTTGAATATTTTCAGCATCTATTCTTAAATCGTTTCTGGAACTCAAACTGACAATAAAGAACCAGGGCGAAATTGTGCTATGGTTAATATTCACCACATGAGAACATCAGTATGACCGATTACTTATGGCATAATTTGCGATTATAAAGCATCTGAGACCACAAATCATGACAAACCACTTCCCACTCTGTATTCAAAATTATCTACTTATTGCTAAATCCCAAACAATTATGGAGATGGTAGACCTAATTTCAGCTTTAGAAAATCAGCAGCTAGAATCTATCTCACCATGGAAAAACAATTCACGGGAACAGAACCCATGACGAAATAATCATTCAAATCATAGGGGATATGCAGATCGATAAAATTGTGTTCGAAATAGATATCAACAGCCCATACCGCACTTTTCTCAAGAAAGTCACCTTGAACGTTATGGAGGCAGACTAGAATGGGTTAACTATATTCACGTAAGCAACAGAAACCCAGTTAGATACAAAAGGGGACATGGTCATGAAGGTGTTCAACATAGGCAAAACTCAACTTTACGAGATTCTAAAGAAGAAAACAAAAATTCTGAAGTGGTGGGAAAATTGTGCTGATGGAAAGATAAAGAAGGAACTTAAGAAAACTGAAAACCAGGACATTAATGAAATAGTGTGGGAATGGTTCGTTAGTGTTAGGCAAAAAATCACCACATGTTGGGGCCTACATTACAGGAATATGCTAAAAAGGTAGCTGAAAAACTGGGTAAGACTGAATTCAAAGCATCTGATGGATGGTTTGAGAGTTTCCACAAAAGACATCAGATAGTTTTTAACGAACTTTGTGGTAAATCAAATGAACGTTAATATTGAAACCATTACTGATTGGATTGCAAAACCACCTTCAATAATCACAGGATACGAAGCTGAAAACATAGCAAACGGCGACGAGATGGGACTATTCTTCCGCGCATTACCGAATAAATCATTGTGTTTAAAAGATGAGAATAGTTGTATGTTTATGGTTTATTTTGTTAACAGCCTAGGCCTACCTTCGTTAAACGGAAACCTATCTTCAACGGAAATGTTTGAGAGCCCCGTTCAATTCCGCTGAAGACAGGTTTTACTGCATCTATTCAGAAAGTCAACCAATCTAACTTATAAAATGTTTTCACAAACTTTTCCAAACGTAAGTGTTACTGGATGTGCCATCCTACCCTGAAGATGATTGAACTTGCATATTATTTCTTTCATTTTCTCCACATTGGTGTTACTCATGAAGATAGTATTTGTATATTATTGTCTGGTATGCAATTTTGTCGTCCTCCGTGGTCTAGGGGTACCATGCTAGCCTCTAGCTCCTGAGGTCACGGGTTCAAACCCAGCAGAGGGCGATGGATTATTTTTGGGCATAAAAATCTTTAGCATCACTTCCTTTGGAAGGGAAGTAAACCTGCGAGACGCAAGTCATAGATTTACAGCACGTAAAAGAACCTCAAGCCTGATAAAGAGGCCTCTGAGAAAAATTTCCGGTCTTTCATGCCCAATATAGAATGGGACACTAAGAAACAAGCAGTTAAAGAGCTTCTATAAATAAAACTCAATTTAATTTAATTACCTACAGTTGAAAAGTGATTGTTAAATGTGCTACTTATTTTGACAGGATCATGTACATATTTGGCTTCATGGAGTAACTTAATATTTTCACTGACATTAGTACCCTTATTAATTTTGATACAGCTTTGTTTATAATGGAGGAGTTATTTATTTTTTGTTTACAATAGTGATTTTGGATTAGTTAATGCTTCTCTGCCAGTAGGTGACACATTGAAGTTCTCCATTATAGAGGTAGATGGCACTACAACCAACACTGAAGGACATACAGCAGATGAGTAAGTGAAACTCAAGTGCCCTAAACCACAAATAACTGCAATCATGTTAGAAGTTTATAATCACTTAGCATGTGATTAAAATGTCTATTAAATAATGATGAAGTTAACAAACGCTCATATGGTTTTATTCAACACACCGTGTTTCACAGGCTCCTGTCAGTTGCCATTGAATGACTCAAGACATTTGGATCCCTCATGGCTGGAGGTTTGAATAATTCAGCCTACAAGTTCAATGCAGTAGGAATTTCAGAATTCATCACCTAATTTACTTCCACAAATCTAGCTCTTTCTTTGCTCGCTGTTTTTAAAAATCTAATTTTCCTGTTTATGTTTTTTTTTTCCTTTTTTTTCCAAAAATTGATAGTTACTGCAAATTTATCTATTTGTTTAAGTTTAATATTTTGTAAGTGCTCTTTCAAACTTATACTTGCACTTGTTGAAATAATTAATTTGGTTCTGCTTCTGCTGTAAGTTTGTTCAATTTATCGAGCTTCTTAGAATCTGTTTTGGGGAGGCTAATATTACACTGTGTTTTTTGAAGATATTCTGAAAGTGGTGATGGAATGCTATGAATGTTTGGTCAACTCCATCCATATTTCATTTAAACTGGCTTCACTGTACAAGTACCTTTTCAGTTAATTGCACTGACAGTTTTCACGTCATTAAAGTTATTCAAGGAATATCTTCTCAAGTACATGGTCAATCAAACAGATTAAGTGAAAGCTGTAAAAAACAAAACATTTGAAATAATGCACATAAATACATCCTTCAAGTGAAGTTTTAGTATATCCACCAACTCAAGATTCAATTAAACATCCTTGAAGTTAAATAACTACCTCTGAAACTTTGTGGTGGCTGTTAGATGCAATGTTACAGCTCTTTCAGATCATTTAGGACCAGCTTTTTTTTTATCAACCAATGTTGAATAACAACTTTCAAGAAGGAGCTCTGAGCGTGATCCAAAGCACTTTTGTCTACACATCGTAGTGCTCTCTGTTTCAGTAGCACACAACTATACTCATCGTCAGGTCAAGAAAGCAGCGGCATCTTTGATCTTTGCTGCTCCCCTCCACATGGAAGCTGTACTGAGGACAAAAATAGTCCCCCCAATACAACTTTCATTACATGCCACAGAAGAAGCATATAAGCTTGCTGCTACACAACAATAAACTACTGTAGTTATTGACTAATTTTGAAGCTAGTAATAGTGATGTGTCATAATTTAAAATAAAGAGAATTGAGGGTTGTTACACTACATCACTAAAATATTCTTACTTGAACGCATTTCGGGAGATGGTTTGTTCCCATCGTCAGCATGTTCTCAACATGTTGACGATGGAAACAAACCGTCTCCCAAAATGCGTTCAAGTAAGAATATTTTAGTGATGTAGTGTAACAACCCTCAACTCTCTTTATTTTATATTGTAGTTATTTTATACTACAGCACGTTAATGTTAAGCTATTTTAATGAAACTATTTCAGGTTTAAATTGAAAATACGCGTTCAAGCCAATGTTAACCATTTACAAAACTGCAAGTAATGGAATCATATAATTATGTACATAATGTCCCTAACAGTAATCTACGAGAGAAAGGGTAATAAAGGTAATGTTGCCGCAGAGGTCGACGTGTCATGGCAGAAGATGTTAATGTGCAATGTTAGGTACCAAATGTAAAGCAGTAAAAATGCTGCGGCTATACGAAACATGGAAAAAGTTGGTAGACTTGCTAAATGTTATACGCTGTGGTAATAGAAAAGCGCAAAACTATAAAGTAATGTAATACAAGTAAATGATAACCATCAAGTAGTAAACAATTGTAATACAGAATCAGACGACTGATTCTATCTTTCCAACCTTGTCCATCACATGGCTCTTGTGGAAGAACAATTAATTCGAAATGTAATACCACTAAATAATGAAGTAGTTAACAAATGTAAAATAAATAAAGAATTACTGCATAGTAATAAACAAATGTAATATAATGCTACTGTAATTATGATCAAGGACAGACTTGCTTTTTTGTAATAAAATTGTTAACCTTAATAAAGGCTGTTTTGCATTAATGCATATAAAAAACAAAGAGTTCTGGAAGACGTATGTAGAAGAAACATGGATTTCTGGAGGAGAGGATAGATTGAAGAAGTAACACCAGATAACATAACCATGATTCAATAAATCGCGCCACAATACGTAATCGGAAGTTTTTAACAACTTTTTCAAATTTGAAAGGCCATATGCTGTACATTTGCAAAAATTTAGCGACGTCTATTCCAACAAGGTAGACTGCCTGATGTTGCACGGTACCCGCCATGACACGTCGACCTCTGCAGCAACATTACCAAAATAAATCATATTTACACATTATACCTCATATCTGTATTATGCGTCAGTTGTACGAAAGCGTTTGTAATCTCATACGTTGGCAAACCTCCTGAAAAATAAAATGGCAAAAACCATGTGTAGTGCGATGAATTCTCTCACTCCATATTTTAAAGCAAAACAGGAGTGGTGCGGAATTAAATGCTAAGCGTAAACAAATTGTTTTGAATGTGTACAGTAGGCTATCAGAAGAAAATAGGAACTGGGTTAATTTAAGAAGTGTGGCAAAGCAGTGCCAATTGTCTTAGAGCGCGATATTATTGAGTAGTGGCAATGAGTTTAGAAACGAGGATTGTCCGATATATTTTCTAGATGAAACTTGGATGAATGCAGGGCATACCATAATAAAAGTCTGGCAAGATTCAATAATAAAAAGTAAACATCAAGCATTTATTGATGGACTTACAACAGGACTGAAGGCTCCTATAACCGTGAGTAATTGCATTGTTTAGACTGTGCACTCATTTCATACTTCGTAAGTTGTGTGTAAACCTGAATAGCTTAACCTAAAACAAACATATTTAATAAAAACAAAAGTTATGCACAACAAATGAACACACTTTGCTAGGCTTTAGGGACAAAACACATCTAGGTATACTGCGTAAATTTAGAAATGGTTTGCTACTTATGAGTTAATTTTCTTTCCCTGTTTGCTGTTATCTGAAACTTTTAGTACTGTCTGAAAATAAAACAATTCTGAAAAGTTTTTAGATGAAAATAGAATAAATAATTTTGTTTCTTTGCAGGTGTGCTTCTGGAGCAAGTAGTGCTGGTGAGGGGGAAGTGGTGGGAAATTGCGGAATAATACATTTACTTTTTTCTTGATCTGAAGACAAGTATAGTTATGTTCTTGGACAGCTACCACATCATTTTCCCAATTGTTTGAATTTAGAAAGATGTCAAAGTTATATGACCCAAGAATTTAAATCACTTATTGGAAAGAAGAAAATTAACTTTATTTGCATTTCAATTATAGAACTGATTACTGTATATAGGAATTATACAGCACAATAAAGCCAACAACAGACTTAAATTAAAGGAGAAGGATGCATCCTGAAAGAAAGTTCACAAAGTATTTAATTTCACTGTATGTTTGTCCCAGGTCCAGTAGGCAACTGCAGCACCAAAATGACAAGTGTGAAGAGCACTTAAACTGCATTCACTCTTAGGTTGATCCACGTCAAAACAAACCCCAGGTGACCAGTGCACCGTTATAATGTATCCTTCTGCGATTCGCACTAGAAATACTGTCACACTTTCAGACCATGTGCAGTGACTAGCATATTCTGTTTAGGGTTAAAGATGATAAGATTGATAGTTTAAAATAGAGAGTTGAGGGTTGTTACACTACATCACTATAACATTCTTACTTGAACGCGTTTCGGGAGACGGCTTGTTCCCATCGTCAGCATTTTCTCTCAACTGATTTTTGCCGGTCATTGTCTGGGCCATATATGAACTATTTTGAATCCCATATTACTAAATCTTTCCCACATCTATTCAAAACCTGGTATAGGTATGTAGATGATATTTTTGCTATTGTTCCAAAAAAACTTTCAGAAGATGCTTTGAAATTATTAAATTTACAAAAAAGATCTATAAAATTCACAATGGAAAAAGAAGAAAATGGTCAATTACCTTACCTAGACATCAGGATCATCAGAAATAATGCACACAACAAACTAACGTTTGGCATTTACAGAAAACCAACGCACACAGAAAACTATATTAAAAACAATAGCTACAATCCTACAAGCCACAAACATGCAATTTTAAATAGTATTACAAACAGGTTAGTACATATACCAATGGAGAAAGAGGAATACCAGAAAGAATACCAACGCATCATCAACATAGCCACTATGAATGGATACCAGAAAAAAACAATAGATAAGAAGATAAAAAGGTTTGAAAGACAGAAATACATCCAACAAATGACTACGTTACTCAGACAACAAAAACCACAAGCATATAGAAAATTCACTTATCACCCTTGGACACATCATAAATTTCAAAGGATTTTCAAAAAATACAACATCACCCTGTCTCCACAGAATAACCACAATATACAGAAACTACTATGCAACAGAACAAAAGATCCTATCCCCAACGATAAATCAGCTGGTATATATCAAATTGATTGTAATGAATGTAACCTGGTATACATAGGAAGAACCAAAAGAAATCTTGAAATAAGACTTAAAGAGCATATGAGATGCATTTACCAAAAGCAGCAAGATAAATCAGCAGTAGCATGGTCTTCAAACCATGATATCACTCCAAACATAAAACTCTTAAAACCGATCAACAACAGCAATGAATTGGACATCTGGGAAAAAATACATATTGTCAAACACAGGAATCACCTAATGAATTTCGAACTGCCGCCACCCAACAGCCTTTGGAGGTTCATCAGCCCAGCACCAGAGAACACCACAAACCACACACATCCCCCAGACGATGACCGGCAAAAATCAGTTGAGAGAAAATGCTGACGATGGGAACAAGCCGTCTCCCGAAATGCGTTCAAGTAAGAATGTTATAGTGATGTAACAACCCTCAACTCTCTATTTTAAATTATGACACATCACTGTTACTAGCTTCTAAATCTTCAAAATTAGTCAAGATTGATAGTTGTAACAAAACAAACATTTGCGCATATAATAATAGTTAATTCTAAAATAAATGAGTGAAAAATAAAGTAACAGGTATGCGATAACTTAATTTACTCGCTCTCTGGAAGCGGCACTTTATTAACCGTTGTTGGCTCATTTTAAAAAAGAAATTGTGCACTGTTACGCGAATTGCATTCTTCTCAAGATCACTACATTCTTGCATCACGTATTTCATATCCTTTTTTTTTTCTTTTTTATTCCGGGTGTAACCACTTTTCTCGTTTCAGATTTTTCTGCACAAGCGCTGTTTATACTTGTACTCAAAACACCGGTGAACTCAGAAGTTAATTTCGCCATTTCTTTCGCAGAAAGTGTTGCATATTTCTCACATAACTTATAATAAAGATTCAACACTATTGTTTTTTTCACCACTAGTCAATGGTTTGCGCGGCTAATGCTTTACATAATTCAACAAAAACACAAGAGCGAATTCACTGTCCTCCATGATACTAAACACAACTGCTCGTTTCTGGCTGTTAACAATATTCTGCGCTACCCGGATGTCAGGTGACTCATACAAATTGCATCATGGGACTTGTAGCTCTGTTTTACGGTATAAATCAGCGTTAAATAAAACCTTAGGTATTTGTATAGAATATTATACTATTTAAGGATAAATTCATTCTAAAATTCAGAGATTAGCATGGAACTACTTTCCTGGGCGCATTGTTACCGTGTTCCAACACGGTGCACTGACCACATGGGTTTGTTTTGCCGCGGATCAACCTAAGAGTGAATATAGTGTAGAAGGGTTCACAACTAAGTGGTGGACACTGCAGAGAAAATTAAGTGGACAATAGTGATTAAGGATCCAGCAGACCCCAACTTCACTTCTTGAAGCAGCTGCTTCTGAAACCTTCTGGATAAATCCACCACAAACGGTAGCTTTAGAAATGCCAACACTATCGCCTACCATTAAACAAAAAGTAGCCAACTGCAGCATAGCAGAAAGAGGCATGTTTCTAACTTTTCTTGTTTCATCTACAAATCCGCTCACAACTGCTTCCAACAGTCTGATGACAAGGCTCTTCTTTGGTTAGGAATGATATCGAAAAACTCAAATACAGCAACTTAGTGTCAACAGCTTGGCTTGCAGCCTTAACAAAGGGTGGAGTAGTGCTAACTTAGCATGAGGTTTAACAAATATTACAGCTAACATTGTTCAATGAAACAGAATTTGCATAACTTTAGTGTTAAATCACTTTATGCATAACCGTTTAATAATGGCTAATTATCGAGCGCCATATCAACATGACAGAGGCATACCATTATCACAGAGTATGACATTGCAATAATGTACTTACATACATAGAATAATATGATGAAGCTTTGTAAGATTGTGATAAAAATGCAAGGAAAGTTTTCTATATACAATATTACTCACTCTCTTAGCTTCACATATATGACCTCATTATTAAGAACAAATTAGCTGTGTTTTTTTTTTCTTGATTTCATGTAATCTATACTATTCTACTGTTATCATAAACAAATTAATATCATTACATTAGTTGTTTTGTTTATCAAAAGAATTAATATTAACTAGGCTTTGGTTCATATTTAATCACAATGTTTATTGAGTGATGATGCTGTTATTTATAAATTAGCAATCTTAAACTTGACATACAGAATCCCCTTTTAGGGATCTTCCACCAACTGCATTAAGGTATTTTAACTACAAAAAAGAATACTAAGAATAATCATGCAACTGAACCCATATACTCCAAGTAAACCCCTTAACTTGAACTTTACCATGTATTTATATCCTGGGGACAATGTCATTCATACATGAAAATAAAAGCATTTTTAAGCTTAACAATGAACAACATTCAAGACTTACAATACAAGAACATAAACAACAATCCATCTCCAACAGCACAGATTAACCAAAAGCTTGAATTCAGTTTCTCATAAAGCGTTAATTTATATAATAAACTCCCTGAGGCTATTCAAGTCCCACAGAGCAAAGCATTTAAGAGGAAGGTTAAAAATTATTCTTAAACTACATATTTTATTCCATTGACAAAATACACTCATTTGAATGTTTGTTTCATGAGTCCTGTTCATCTGAGGGATGCACTTCGGCTCAAGAGGAAGTTTGATGATTACCTTCAATACCAAGATAGTATCAGGGTCAATTGTAAAGGGTCTTTCAACAAGAGAGTCCTATCTTTAACATGTGATAGCTGCCGTTGTTATTGAGTTACAGCAGTCATGTGGTTACAATTGTTATTGACAAATAGCCATGGAACATTGCAGCATTCAGCAACACGTAGAAATTGTGAAAATTGATTATCAAAATGAATCATTTGTTCACCAAACCTTCCGTGTATTGCGTGAAGTTTACGGTGTACATAATTGTCCCTGCGGGAGAACGATTCGGCGTTCGATCGATACATTTGAAAGAAGTGGTTCTGTCAGCGATCAAAGAATGCCTGTACGTAATCGATGTAAGCGCTTCAACGAAAATATAGGCGCCGTTCGTGAGACTGTACTCGAGAACGGAAACAAATGAATTGCTCGTCGAGCGCAAGAATTGGGGCTTTTGCGTACCACAACTTGGCGAATTCTGCATCTGGACTTGAAGCTTCACGCTTACAAAATGGTGTTAACTCAAGAAATAAAGCCCAATGACCATAGGTTGCGCCGTGTATTTGCTGACTGAGCTATGGAGCAATTGGAAGCTGACCCAGATTTTTTTCAAAAAATCATCTTCAGCGACGAAGCCCACTTTTGGATGGACGGTTGTGTTAACAAACAAAATTGCCGCTATTGGAGCAATCACAATCCAATGCAGAGTCAAGAACGACCACTTCATCCCCAAAAGATTACTGTGTGGTGTGGATTTTAGTATGATGGAATCATTGGTCCATATTTTTTCCAAGATGAAGATGGACAAGCTCTATTGTCAATGGAGAAAGATACCGGGCTCTTATAACGGAATATTTTTGGCCTCAATTGGATGGTATGGATCTCAGAAGCATCTGGTTCCAGCAAGATGGTGTCACATGTCATACTGCTCTCAAAACAATCCATCTTTTGAAGGAGAAGTTCAGAGGTTTCATAATTTCTCGTGGTGGTGATGTTAACTGGCCCCCGAGGTCATGTGATTTATCGCCGTTGGATTACTTCTTGTGGGGTTATGTTAAATCTTGAGTTTATGTCAACAAGTCAAAAACAGTAAATGATCTTATGAATAACATCACGCGGGTTATTTGTGAAGTTGGACCTAATTTACGTTCTTCTGTCATTGAAAATTGGGTCAACCGTATATGCGCAACCCAACGAAGTTGCGGCGGTCACTTAACTGATGTTCTCTTCCACATGTAATGACATTAACTATGTTCCAAAATAAAAAAATAATAAACCTCTATCATTTAGAGAACGTGTTTTATTTAAGTTCAAAGATAGGACACTCTTGTTGAAAGACCCTATATTTAGTATTTTGATCACCTTCTAAAATACAGAAGTGTAATTATTTTGTTACAGTATGTATTATTTTCTTCTTAACGAAGCCATGAATTCATTGTATTTCTAAAGGAGAATCAATTCTATTCTGTTCTTATCATGCAGATAAGATAAGCAGACATTATTAAATGGTCATGGATAATAGTAGGGGTGTAAAAATAGTTTTATTTTGCAAGTAGGAATGTTTCCAAAACTCGGTCTACAGGCTTCGTTTCGCAATCTTAAGAGCAAAATAAAACCCTACTTTTAAACATGTGACATATACTATATTTTAGACAGCGCTCAAATTTGTAAAATATCATTAATATTATATTGATTCCTGAAACTAATGGATATCATGTTTACAACGCATTCTTGAAAGAACAGAAATGACATTAAAACAGCAAGATGTCAGATGTTTTGTTGATTTGCCAGCAGTCATTTGCTGAAATTATTTTCACCATATTTTGCCTTACACAGATAATGAAGTGATTAAATGCTAGATCATATTGCTTTCTGGATTTTTTTCTGGGGGGGGTAAGTTACTTCTGGGGTTATTCTTTCCGCTTCTGTAATTTCACTTCCATTTCAATTTCTTCTGAATTCATAGCTTCCGCCATTTAATCTTTATGGAGATTAGATAAAAGAGTAATGTTTTACATCAAAGAAAGCTGCCAATATAAAGTATAGGTTAACTCTACAACAAATTGCAATAAATTGAAGTATGACGATTTGTATGGTGAACACATAATGTCAGTGCCATGTAAAAAGACATAATAAAAAGTAAAACCTAATCAAATCAAATCAAATCTGAGATATTAAACACATGCAATTACAAAGGGTAACTGCCATGTGATTGGACTTAAAACCAATGTTGGTCACACTACTGCAATAATCTAAAGCTTTTAGCTCATGAACACAGTGCTGGAAGTTCTACTTCTAGGCCTTGCAGTCTAAAAAATATTGTATGTAACTAGTGGGATGAGCATAATTACTGCTCTCATGTAATTACAGAACTCTGCTTATGCCTCGTTCTTGCAAACTACATTCGAACAGTAATGATGCTCTTATCTCAATAGTTGCAACTACAAATATTGTGTTCCAATTTAACATTGGCCCTCAGTGAAGCAAACTGATTATTCACACCCATAGCATATACTTACATGTCTGCGTGGATTCTTGTCCGCTTGTTTATCATTGCTGCCCATTCTGATCAACTTAGAAAATGTGTTATAGAAGTTTATCCTTTCTTCTGGACATCCTGATGTTTCCTTGGATACTTCTGTACACTTTGCTAGCTGCTTGCAAGCTACCAGCTTTGAGGTGAGGCTCATGAAACGGTTACACGTCTCCACCTGAACATGAACACATCGCAGTTAGCTCATACTTGTACTTGTGACATTACATTTGCTGGTCACATTTCCTTACCTTCATAGCCATCTGAGGTACAAGAGGAGGCATGCTCTCGGCTCGATCTTCAGACTCTAGTGTTGACATGTATTCTGGAACTCCAATATCCAGCTTCAGATCTCGCTCTGAGCCACGGAGCAATTTAATAGATCGTTTGTTGCGTTTGGTATTCTCTACTGGCTGCTGTTGCTCTGAAACAAAAACATTTATGGTGAGTGCATCAGAATTGAACATCCCGGAAGCCAAAAACATAATTTTCCTGTTTAAAATCACACATATTTCCCAACTTCTTGAAAATGAAACCCGTAAAATTTCCCCATATCCAGCAAACCATAACAATTTTGGAATTTATGTGTAAAACTTTCAGTACAATAAATGTACAAAAATTCCATTAACATTAATGGCAATTCTGTTTTATAACAATCTTTGAAGACCCAGTAGTACTGCTCCTTTTTGTCACACATGCTAAAATTCTTAAATTGTTCCTGGCACCACAAACAATACATACTACAGTGAAGAACACCACTTCCTAGGTTACATACATATTTCTAATTCATATTTTACACTTTAACATCAACAATAAACAAAAACTGTAACAAAAAGTTTGTAACTTGTATCCTACAACCATAGAATGCAAATAAGATAAACAATTTATGTGATGCAGTTAACTTTACAGCTCACATTCTCCATTACTCAATGTTCATCCACATCCAAATGGCATGCTATACATTTTGTTACAGCCCAGTGAAGAGGGACCATGATCATGATGAAGGATAGACACACAGATAAACTCTGGTCTATCATAACACTGTATAACATTTACTAGAGTCACTAGTGGTGCTATACATTTTGTTGCAGCCCAGTGAAGACGGACCATGATCATGATGGAGGATAGACACACAGATAAACTCTGGTCTATCATAGCACTGTATAACATTTACTAGAGTCACTAGTGGTGCTATACATTTTGTTGCAGCCCAGTGAAGAGGGACCATGATCATGATGGAGGATAGACACACAGATAAACTCTGGTCTATCATAGCACTGTATAACATTTACTAGAGTCACTAGTGGTGCTATACATTTTGTTGCAGCCCAGTGAAGAGGGACCATGATCATGATGGAGGATAGACACACAGATAAACTCTGGTCTATCATAGCACTGTATAACATTTACTAGAGTCACTAGTGGTGCTATACATTTTGTTGCAGCCCAGTGAAGAGGGACCATGATCATGATGGAGGATAGACACACAGATAAACTCTGGTCTATCATAGCACTGTATAACATTTACTAGAGTCACTAGTGGTGCTATACATTTTGTTGCAGCCCAGTGAAGAGGGACCATGATCATGATGGAGGATAGACACACAGATAAACTCTGGTCTATCATAGCACTGTATAACATTTACTAGAGTCACTAGTGGTGCTATACATTTTGTTGCAGCCCAGTGAAGGGGACCATGATCATGATGAAGGAGAGACACACAGATAAGCTCTGGTCTATCATAGCACTGTATAACATTTACTGGAGTCACTAGTGGTGCTATACATTTTGTTGAAGTCCAGTGAAGAGTGACCATGATCATGATGAAGGATAGACACACACACATAAGCTCTGGTCTATCATAGCACTGTATACCATTTACTAGAGGTCACTAGTGGTGCTATACATTTTGTTGCAGTCCAGTGAAGAGTGACCATGATCATGATGAAGGATAGACACACAGATAAGCTCTGGTCTATCACAACATTGTATACCATTTACTAGAGGTCACTAGTGGTGCTATACATTTTGTTACAGCCCAGTGAATAGGGACCATGATCATGATGAAGGATAGACACACAGATAAGCTCTGGTCTATCATAGCACCGTATACCATTTACTAGAGGTCACTAGTGATGCTATACATTTTGTAACAGCCCAGTGAAGAGGGACCATGATCATGATGGATAGACACACAGATAAGCTCTGGTCTATCTTAGCACTGTATACCATTTACTAGAGGTCACTAGTGATGCTATACATTTTGTTCCAACCCAGTGAAGAGAGACCATGATCATGATGAAGGATAGATACACAGATAAGCTCTGGTCTATCATAACACTGTATCCCATTTACTAGAGGTCACTAGTGATGCTATACATTTTGTTGCAGCCCAGTGAAGAGGGACCATGATCATGATGAAGGATAGACACAGAGATAAGCTCTGGTCTATCATAACACTGTATACCATTTACTAGAGGTCACTAGTGATGCTATACATTTTGTTGCAGCCCAGAGAAGAGGGACCATGATCATGATGAAGGATAGACACACAGATAAGCTCTGGTCTATCATAACACTGTATACCATTTACTAGAGGTCACTAGTGATGCTATACATTTTGTAACAGCCCAGTGAAGAGGGACCATGATCATGATGAAGGATAGACACACAGATAAGCTCTGGTCTATCATAGCACGGTATACCATTTACTAGAGGTCACTAGTGATGCTATACATTTTGTTGCAGCCCAGTGAAGAGGAACCATGATCATGATGAAGGATAGACACACAGATAAGCTCTGGTCTATCACAGCACTGTATACCATTTAATAGAGCTCACTAGTGGTGCTATACATTTTGTTGCAGCACAGTGAAGAGGGACCATGATCATGATGTAGGATAGACACACAGATAAGCTCTGGTCTATCATAGCACTGTATACCATTTACTAGAGGTCACTAGTGGTGCTATACATTTTGTTGCAGCCCAGTGAAGAGGGACCATGATCATGATGAAGGATAGACACACAGATAAGCTCTGGTCTATCATAGCACTGTATACCATTTACTAGAGGTCACTAGTGATGCTATACATTTTGTTGCAGCCCAGTGAAGGGGGACCATGATCATGATATACACACAGATAAGCTCTGGTCTATCATAGCACTGTATACCATTTACTAGAGGTCACTAGTGATGCTATACATTTTGTTGCAGCCCAGTGAAGGGTGACCATGATCATGATGAAGAATAGACACACAGATAAGCTCTGGTCTATCATAGCACTGTATACAATTTACTAGAGGTCACTAGTGATGCTATACATTTTGTTGCAGCCCAGTAAAGAGTGACCATGATCATGATGAAGGATAGACAACAGATAAGCTCTGGTCTATCATAGCACTGTATACCATTTACTAGAGGTCACTAGTGATGCTATAGATTTTGTTGCAGTCCAGTGAAGGGCGACCATGGTCATGATGTAGGATAGACACACAGATAAGCTCTGGTCTATCATTGCACTGTATACCATTTACTAGAGGTCACTAGTGGTGCTATACATTTTGTTGCAGCCCAGTGAAGAGGGACCATGATCATGATAGAGGATAGACACACAGATAAACTCTGGTCTATCATAGCACAGTATAACATTTACTAGAGTCACTAGTGGTGCTATACATTTTGTTGCAGCCCAGTGAAGAGGGACCATGATCATGATGGAGGATAGACACACAGATAAACTCTGGTCTATCATAGCACTGTATAACATTTACTAGAGTCACTAGTGGTGCTATACATTTTGTTGCAGCCCAGAGAAGAGGGACCATGATCATGATGAAGGATAGACACACAGATAAGCTCTGGTCTATCATAACACTGTATAACATTTACTAGAGTCACTAGTGGTGCTATACATTTTGTTGCAGCCCAGTGAAGAGGGACCATGATCATGATGGAGGATAGACACACAGATAAACTCTGGTCTATCATAGCACTGTATAACATTTACTAGAGTCACTAGTGGTGCTATACATTTTGTTGCAGCCCAGTGAAGGGGACCATGATCATGATGAAGGATAGACACACAGATAAGCTCTGGTCTATCATAGCACTGTATAACATTTACTAGAGTCACTAGTGGTGCTATACATTTTGTTGCAGCCCAGTGAATGGGGACCATGATCATGATGAAGGATAGACACACAGATAAGCTCTGGTCTATCATAACATTGTATACCATTTACTAGAGGTCACTAGTGGTGCTATACATTTTGTTGCAGCCCAGTGAATGGGGACCATGATCATGATGAAGGATAGACACACAGATAAGCTCTGGTCTATCATAACATTGTATACCATTTACTAGAGGTCACTAGTGGTGCTATACATTTTGTTACAGCTCAGTGAAGAGGGACCATGATCATGATGTAGGATAGACACACAGATAAGCTCTGGTCTATCATAGCACTGTATACCATTTACTAGAGGTCACTAGTGGTGCTATACATTTTGTTGCAGCCTAGTGAAGAGGGACCATGATCATGATGAAGGATAGACACACAGATAAGCTCTGGTCTATCATAACATTGTATACCATTTACTAGAGGTCACTAGTGCTGCTATACATTTTGTTGCAGCCTAGTGAAGAGGGACCATGATCATGATGAAGGATAGACACACAGATAAGCTCTGGTCTATCATAACATTGTATACCATTTACTAGAGGTCACTAGTGGTGCTATACATTTTGTTGCAGCCCAGTGAAGGGGACCATGATCATGATGAAGGATAGACACACAGATAAGCTCTGGTCTATCACAACATTGTATACCATTTACTAGAGGCCACTAGTGGTGCTATACATTTTGTTGCAGCCCAGTGAAGGGGGACCATGATCATGATGAAGGATAGACACACAGATAAGCTCTGGTCTATCACAACATTGTATACCATTTACTAGAGGTCACTAGTGGTGCTATACATTTTGTTGCAGCCCAGTGAAGGGGGACCATGATCATGATGAAGGATAGACACACAGATAAGCTCTGGTCTATCACAACATTGTATACCATTTACTAGAGGTCACTAGTGGTGCTATACATTTTGTTGCAGCCCAGTGAAGGGGGACCATGATCATGATGAAGGATAGACACACAGATAAGCTCTGGTCTATCACAACATTGTATACCATTTACTAGAGATCAATAGTGGTGCTATACATTTTGTTGCAGCCCAGTGAAGGGGACCATGATCATGATGAAGGATAGACACACAGATAAGCTCTGGTCTATCACAACATTGTATACCATTTACTAGAGGTCACTAGTGGTGCTATACATTTTGTTGCAGCCCAGTGAAGGGGACCATGATCATTATGAAGGATAGACACACAGATAAGCTCAGGTCTATCACAACATTGTATACCATTTACTAGAGATCACTAGTGGTGCTATACATTTTGTTGCAGCCCAGTGAAGGGGACCATGATCATGATGAAGGATAGACACACAGATAAGCTCTGGTCTATCACAACATTGTATACCATTTACTAGAGGTCACTAGTGGTGCTATACATTTTGTTGCAGTCCAGTGAAGAGTGACCATGATCATGATGAAGGATAGACACACAGATAAGCTCTGGTCTATCACAACATTGTATACCATTTACTAGAGGTCACTAGTGGTGCTATAGATTTTGTTACAGCCCAGTGAAGGGGGACTATGATCATGATGTAGGATAGACACACACACATAAGCTCTGGTCTATCATAGCACTGTATACCATTTACTAGAGGTCACTAGTGGTGCTATACATTTTGTTGCAGTCCAGTGAAGAGTGACCATGATCATGATGAAGGATAGACACACAGATAAGCTCTGGTCTATCACAACATTGTATACCATTTACTAGAGGTCACTAGTGGTGCTATACATTTTGTTACAGCCCAGTGAATAGGGACCATGATCATGATGAAGGATAGACACACAGATAAGCTCTGGTCTATCATAGCACCGTATACCATTTACTAGAGGTCACTAGTGATGCTATACATTTTGTAACAGCCCAGTGAAGAGGGACCATGATCATGATGGATAGACACACAGATAAGCTCTGGTCTATCTTAGCACTGTATACCATTTACTAGAGGTCACTAGTGATGCTATACATTTTGTTCCAGCCCAGTGAAGAGAGACCATGATCATGATGAAGGATAGATACACAGATAAGCTCTGGTCTATCATAACACTGTATCCCATTTACTAGAGGTCACTAGTGATGCTATACATTTTGTTGCAGCCCAGTGAAGAGGGACCATGATCATGATGAAGGATAGACACACAGATAAGCTCTGGTCTATCATAACACTGTATACCATTTACTAGAGGTCACTAGTGATGCTATACATTTTGTTGCAGCCCAGAGAAGAGGGACCATGATCATGATGAAGGATAGACACACAGATAAGCTCTGGTCTATCATAACACTGTATACCATTTACTAGAGGTCACTAGTGATGCTATACATTTTGTAACAGCCCAGTGAAGAGGGACCATGATCATGATGAAGGATAGACACACAGATAAGCTCTGGTCTATCATAGCACGGTATACCATTTACTAGAGGTCACTAGTGATGCTATACATTTTGTTGCAGCCCAGTGAAGAGGAACCATGATCATGATGAAGGATAGACACACAGATAAGCTCTGGTCTATCACAGCACTGTATACCATTTAATAGAGCTCACTAGTGGTGCTATACATTTTGTTGCAGCACAGTGAAGAGGGACCATGATCATGATGTAGGATAGACACACAGATAAGCTCTGGTCTATCATAGCACTGTATACCATTTACTAGAGGTCACTAGTGGTGCTATACATTTTGTTGCAGCCCAGTGAAGAGGGACCATGATCATGATGAAGGATAGACACACAGATAAGCTCTGGTCTATCATAGCACTGTATACCATTTACTAGAGGTCACTAGTGATGCTATACATTTTGTTGCAGCCCAGTGAAGGGGGACCATGATCATGATGAAGGATATACACACAGATAAGCTCTGGTCTATCATAGCACTGTATACCATTTACTAGAGGTCACTAGTGATGCTATACATTTTGTTGCAGCCCAGTGAAGGGTGACCATGATCATGATGAAGAATAGACACACAGATAAGCTCTGGTCTATCATAGCACTGTATACAATTTACTAGAGGTCACTAGTGATGCTATACATTTTGTTGCAGCCCAGTAAAGAGTGACCATGATCATGATGAAGGATAGACAACAGATAAGCTCTGGTCTATCATAGCACTGTATACCATTTACTAGAGGTCACTAGTGATGCTATAGATTTTGTTGCAGTCCAGTGAAGGGCGACCATGGTCATGATGTAGGATAGACACACAGATAAGCTCTGGTCTATCATTGTACTGTATACCATTTACTAGAGGTCACTAGTGATGCTATACATTTTGTTGCAGCCCAGTAAAGAGTGACCATGATCATGATGAAGGATAGACACACAGATAAGCTCTGGTCTATCATAGCACTGTATACCATTTACTAGAGGTCACTAGTGGTGCTATACATTTTGTTGCAGCCCAGTGAAGGGGGACCATGATTGTGATGAAGGATAGACACACAGATAAGCTCTGGTATATCATAGCACTGTATACCATTTACTAGAGGTCACTAGTGGTGCTATACATTTTGTGCAGCCCAGTGAAGGTGGACCACGATTGTGATGAAGAATAGACACACAGATTAGCTCTGGCCTATCAGAGCACTGTATACCATTCAGTCTGTAATATGAAGTTACAATTTAAAATAAAGAAAGTTGAAGGTTGTTACACTACATTACTAAAATGTTCTTAGTTGAACGCAAAATACAGAAAACTTCGTTGCTGATATCGTAATAGCCTCCAATCACCTAACGGATAATGCTAAAAGAATAATAAAATCACAGTGTGAACCAATATTGGACCAGATACAAGCCCAAAAATACCACTACATACCACATCAAAAAATTATCAAATCTCTGAAGTCAAAGCCTGTAGTATATACCAAAGCAGACAAAGGAAACACATTAGTGATATTAGACCAAGAAGATTATGAATTTAGGGTTATGCAATTACTACATAGCCCAGAGTACATAGAAATCAACAAAAATCCATTAAAAGAATGCACCAAGTCACTCCAAAACACACTGATAGAAACCAAAACATTAACAAAAAGCCGAAAAATCCAGAATTAAACCAGATTTTCCCACCATACCTAGGTTATATGCACTACCAAAATTAAACAAACTCGGCAAGAAAATGAGGCCCATTCTAGTTTCTAGTTCTAGTTTGAGAAGGGGTGGGTTTTATGCCCAAGCACTGCGACCTTAAGATCTATTGCGCATCCCCCCTTTCATCAGTTAAGTAGTCTGTTGCTCGATATGAACTTAACCAGACTGCTAACTGAGGCTTTCGATAGTTCATCTATCTTTGGAAAGTGACTGCCAAAAATACTTGCTCTTTGACTCGCAAGAGCAGGGCAATCACATAGTAACAGTCTCATCTCCTTCTAGACATCTACTACAGATAGGGTTGTTAAACAATCCCATTCTGTATAGATTAAACTTTAGGGCACAGTGTCCTGTAATGAATCCTGTTGCCCATGCAAGTCTTCTTCTACTAAGACCGCGCAAGTATTTTGCCCGGCTGTTATCCAGGTCTGTAATGAACAACTTGGAATGTCTGCAACCCTCAATGGAGTTCCAGTAGTTCTTGTGTTCTGCTTGAGCCCAGCACTTAATAGCCTGTTTCACTGGTCTGTAGGACACCCCCAGTACAGGCTCCGAACCCAAAAATGGGATTTCACTGCCAATCTTGGCTGCTTCATCTGCTTTCTCATTGCCTGGTATACCTATATGTCCTGGCACCCACATAAGTTGAACCTTATTGTGTTCAGCCAGTGCCATTAAGGATTCCCGGCATTCTGAGACAAGCTTTGATTTTATTGATGGTGATTCAAGTGCTTTAAGAGCAGCTTGACTGTCTGAGAGGATAAGAACACTTCTATTCTTATATCTCCTTTTAATGCTTTCCATGACACTGGCTAGGATTGCATAAACCTCAGCCTGGAAAACTGTAGCTAAGGTACCAAGACTATAAGAAATCTTGGTACTGTTACCGTAAAGCCCAGCCCCCGTTCCCGATTTGGTTCTAGAACCATCAGTATACCAGATTGGGCCTTTGTTATTATGAGGTTTTACCAGTCTTTCCCATTCACTCCGCTGTGGATAGGATACCGTAAATTTCAAATCAAACTTGAATCTTGTTTCAAGAATGTCAGTCCCCATGTTGAGTATCTGTTGTACATTCTTATCCCAAGGAAGCTTGAGATGATTAATATGTCCAGTGTTAGACACTTTGGTTTGGCGACAAATACGGTGATACGCGATCATGGCTTCTGCCTTCATCCATAAGTGGAGAGGTGTGAGCCCAATCAGCATCTCCATAGCCGCAGTTGGAGTAGTTTTGAAGGCTCCCATAATTGAAATGCAGAAGGTCCTCTGTAATTTACAGAGTTCCTTTCTGCACACCTTTAAATTAACTCTAGGCCACCACATCAGTGCGGCATAAGAGAATATAGGTCTCACCATAGCAGTGTATATCCAATACACTATGCTAGGTTTCAGACCCCATGTCTTGCCAAGCATACCTCTACATGTCCAAAAGACTCTGTAGGCTTTGGTAATACATAATTCCATATGATGTTTCCAAGTTAATTTCTTGTCTAAAACAAGCCCAAGATATTTAACTTGTGTTGAATAGGGCACTACCTCACCAAAGAGAGAGAGTCTGGTTAAATCAGGCCCCCTTCTCCTGGTGAAGGGTACCACTACTGTTTTGCTTGGATTAACAGTTAGATTATTCATCTTGCACCAAGCTTCCACTTTCTCAAGCGCCATTTGTAGCACTTGAGAAACTGTGTGAGGAAATTTACCTCTTATGATTATTGCAATATCATCTGCAAAACCTACTGTGAAGTAACCATCACTATTGAGTGCGCAAAGAAGTGTGTCCACTACAAGGTTCCATAGCAGGGGTGATAAAACACCCCCCTGCGGGCAGCCCCTCTCCGTGGACACATCCAGCGTCTCCCCACATAGATTCATGGTTATCTTCCTATGTTGTAAGACAAAACGTATCCAGTCACAAAGAAGTGAAGGTACATCGTGTCCATAGAGGGCGTTCGTCACGACATCACAAGATGTCATGTCAAACACACCTTCAATATCAAGAAAAGCACCAATGGCTATTTCTCTGGTATTAAGCGACTTCTCAATAGTCGAGACCACTTGATGAAGTGCTGCTTCCGTTGATTTCCCTGTTTGATAGGCAAATTGGTACTTGTTTAATGGATGTTCCATTAAAACGTAATCCCTAATGTGCCTATCCACTAACCTCTCCAAAGTTTTAAGCATAAAAGAGGAGAGACTTATAGGGCGATAAGCCTTAGCCTGGGCGTAACTAGGACGCCCTGGTTTAGGTATAAACACCACCTTTGTTTGTCTCCAAGCCATGGGTATATATCCATAAGCTAGACAAACTCTAAATATACCACAAAGTAGGGATTGAACTGAATCAATACCATATTGTAGAAATGCAGGGATGATTAAATCTGGGCCTGCCGATTTATATGGTCCGAACGACTTGACAGCCCATCGTATTTTAGTGACATTGACTACGCTCCTGATTAGGTTCCAATCCTCTCTGTCCAAAGAAAGATGGTCCAGATTTGGTTGCCCCTTCACAGAATTGCTGTCATTGTCTACCTTAAAGTCTGGAAAGTGAGCCCTCGCAAGTTGCAGGAGCGTCTCAGAACCAGACTGTGTGTACGTGCCATCAGGCAGTTTAATAGTGCTCACAATTTTTTTAACACCCTTTGCCATATGTTTCATGAATCTTGCACTGCTGGGAACATTCTCCATCCCCTGGCAGTACTCCCTCCACGTAATCCTTTTGGCTTTACATATTTCTTTGTTAGAATTGGTGAGGGCTTGTCTATATGAATCCCAATCACCAGTTCTTTTTGCAAGTCTAAATAACTTCCTTGCTTTCTTCCTAAGTCTGCTTAACTCTTTAGTACACCAAGGCACAAGCCTTGGCGAGTAAGCTACCTTAGGCTGACAATTTTGATAATAGGATAGGAGAATTGACCGTTGTATTTCATCAACGGCAAACTCCACATCCAATATCGAACGAATGTTCCTTGAGATACCCGATGTCAATGCTGATAGATCTCGTCTATAACCGTCCCAGTCAGTTTTCCTCGGATTTCTGTAAATCACTGGTAGAGTGACTTGTGCTTTAATATTGAAGCATATGCATCTATGATCAGAGAGAGTGATCTCCGATGATACACGCCAACTTGAAATTAGGTTCTCAATAATATTAGTCCCTATCGTTATGTCAATGACTTCCTCCCTTCGCAAAGTTACAAAGGTTGGTTCATTACCTCGATTTAGAATATTAAGGTTTGTACTCACCAAGTACTCCATTAACTTTTCTCCTCTGTGATTGATATCAGTGCTCCCCCACAGTGTGTGGTGTGCATTGGCATCAACCCCCAGGATTAACTCCTTTCCATTCTCTCCGCAGTGGGTCACAAGGTCCCTCACTGCTATCGATGGTGGATCAGAGTCTTCGTAAGGGAGGTAGACGGAAGAGAGTATTAAAACTCTTCTCTCTCCTGCCTCCTCCACTATTGTTTGGATTGTAGTTACATCCCTAGGACAGTGCTCAGTAAGAAGCAATGCGTTTATCCAATTCTAAATGAGGCCCATAGTGAATAACATAAATCTCCCACATATAAACTAGCAAAATGGCTTTCAAATACCTTCAACTCCATGCCTGTGTTCAAAAGTCTAAGTATAAAAAATTCATTAGAATTAACCAGTCACCTTTCAGATACAAATATATCACCCACAGATATGATGGTATCATTTGATGTCACTGCACTCTTCCCAAGCATACCAAAAGAAGAATTATTACCACTCCTAGAAACTTGGATATTAAACTATGGCACACCTAGAGCACAAACAGAAGATTACTTAAAACTAACAAAATTAAGTCTGGACCAGAATTTCTTTTCATTCCATAACAAAATCTTTAAACAAGCCACAGATCTAACTATGGGAAACCCCCTTCACCATTTTTAGCAGAACTATATATGAGCCATTTTGAATGCCATATTACTAAATCTTTCCCACATCTATTCAAAACCTGGTATAGGTATAGATGATATTTTTGCTACTGTTCCAAAAAAACTTTCAGAAGATGCTTTGAAATTATTGAATTTACAAAAAAGATCTATTAAATTCAGAATAGAAAAAGAAAAAAATGGCCAAATACCTTACCTAGACATCGGGGATCATCAGAAATAATAAACTAACGTTCGGCATTTACAGAAAACCAACTCTCACAGAAAATTATATTAAAAACAATAGCTGCAATCCTACAAGCCACAAACATGTAATTTTAAATAGTATTACAAACAGGTTAGTACATATACCATAGGAGAAAGAGGAATACCAGAAAGAATACCAACACATTATCAACATAGCCACTATGAATGGATACCAGAAAAAAACAATAGATAAGAAGATAAAAAAGTTTGAAAGACAGAAATACATCCAACAAACGACTATTTTACTCAGACAACAAAAACCACAAGCATATAGCAAATTCACTTATCATCATAAATTTCAAAGGATTTTCAAGAAATACATCACCCTGTCTCCACAGAATAACCACAATATACAGAAACTACTATGCAACAGAACAAAAGATCCTATCCCCAATGATTAATCAGCTGGTATATATCAAATTGATTGTAATGACTGTAACCTGGTATACATAGGAAGAACCAAAAGAAATCTTGAAATAAGACTTAAAGAGTATATGAGATGCATTTACCAAAAGCAGCCAGATAAATCAGCAGTAGCACATCATTTCTGGTCTTCAAACCATGATATCACTCCGAACATAAAACTCTTAAAACCGATCAACAGCAGCAATGAATTGGACATCTGGGAAAAAATACATATTGTCAAACACAGGAATCACCTAATGAATTTCGAACTGCCACCACCCAACAGCCTTTGGAGGTTCATCAGCCCAGCACCAGAGAACACCACAAACCACACACATTCCCCAGACAATAACCGGCAAAATTAGTTGAAAGTGTGCTGACAATGGGAGCAAACTGTTCTCCTGATACGCGATCAAGTAAGAATATTTTAGTGATGTAGTGTAACAACCTTCAACTCTCTTTATTTTAAATTATGACACATCACTGTTACTAGCTTCTAAATCTTCAAAATTAATTAATGAAGTTACAATATAATGCAATAGAACTTAATGTTTTTAATGTCCATGGTGAAAATCTATCACACACTGAATGTGTCTGCAAAGCTATAAATACATCTTTGCAATAGTCATAAAAAGGCTCTGCTCTTGTAATTTTACAGGCAAACAATTAATGCTGAGAAGTGTGCATATATAAGATAATGCAGCAATCATTTACAATAATTTTTTCCCATATACAACATTTTACAATTTTTGTTTCACTTACCATCTTCTTGTTGATCTTGTGGGTTGTTTTCAGATCTTTCCAGTAGCTCACAGAAATACAGGCTGTCCAGAGTGTTACGGCGCTTCGTTCTTGCTTGTATTGTTTTAGGAGATTTCTTTATCTCACTGAAAATGACAACACAATCTTTTACATCAGAACATGCAAGTTTTCATAATTAGTAAAGTACAAGAAAGGAAAAAACATACAACTATGCTTCAGAATAAAACAGTTCTATATATACATATGTGTTTATATTTATTTCTAAGAGGAAATTTTGGAAATGCTCAATTTTTCTTTTGAGTGGACTTAAGCTAATATATCTGTGAAAAATAAAATATGTATAATTTTCTTTTTATTAATTTGAAATGTTTACCCTGCATGTACAGGCAAAACAAGCAGAAAGTACAGAGTGAGTGATTATAAAGATTGTATAAATTTAGGGCAAATAGCTGATTATGTATTTCTCGATTTCTTTTGCAACTTAAATCACATCCAAGACATTTAAAATGTGACTCTTATGTGAGACAAAAATTCCATGGAGGATTACCAGCATGCTGCATGTGAGGTTTAATCTTTAATATAAATTAGAAAATAAATTTCAAGCACTATTTGGCACAATTAAAAGAACACTGAAAGGGAAAACAAGCAGGGATACAATTAAAATTTGTTCTGTCATGGCGCTTCGTTCTGTCTTGCTATTGGTAGTAGCACATGGATGCTAAGAAATAAGAACTTCAGTAAATTACAAGCAGCCGAAATAAGTTTCCTGATATCTGTTGAAGTTGTAGAAGAGGAAACACTGGATCCATTATAGAAAAGCTAGAGAGAATACTGGCTTTCAAACAAATAATGGAATATAAACCAAGAGGATGGAGGCTACTGGCACAAACCAGGGAATGCTGCACTGATGTGAGAGCATTAGTCAAATTCTTAATTGAAGAAAAGGAAGCAGTATTTTAATACCTGAATAATTACAATTATATAATTATTTAAATTGTATGTGACAAGTCTTTGCAAATATTTATTTTTATTGTAAACATATTTTAATAATGTTATGTGAATACATTACATAATTTAATAATGCAAGAACTGTGAGAATAATAAGTTCTAAGTTGCTAACAATGAGTAATAATGAGGTAACCTTGTAGCAATAATGTGTTTAGACTTTTGAAATGTACTGGTCATGACTAGATCAACGATGACGTAAATTCTGTAACAGTTTTAAATTAGCCAATCAACAGCAAAAACAAAGTTTTAAGTTAAATGCAGATATTCTAATGGACTAGAATTAGCCAATCAGAGACTTGCAATACCGAAGCTTATAGGTTTTGACTGTTGAGGATTACTCAGCTGCTGGCGAGACTTGGTAGAGTATAGATGGGAAAATGTGTTCTCTACGGGTGATTAGTAAAAACAGATATACGTGCTAAGTGAATGTATAAAAGTTTCTCACAGTTCTTTAATAAGTGTAGTGCTCTATAAATATGTGCAAGAATTTAAATAAAAGAAGTTAATTTAAAAGTTTAATTCTATGATGTCTACAATAATTGTCATACCGCGCCCTGCATAAGATACATGACTCTAAAGTAAGACTGATGCAATCGAGGCAAATTCAAACAGTAATATTACGTAAGCATAATAATTCAAACCTACGCCCAAAGTGTGTTACAAACTACATAAAGCAACTATTATTACATATAACAATTCTTCAAGTTTGCATATATATATTACGCAACAACAGCAGCAAATCATCTTCAAGTTGGCTTCCAAGTGTGTAGCTAACAACAACAACAGTAAAACTTCAACATTAGAAGAAAACAACTACTACAAGTTGGCTCCCAACTGCGGGGCAGATAAAATAATTTACATAATTCATTACATAACAAAAGTTGAAGAAGTTTCCTTCTTCAAAGAGGAGATTATCTGAAAGAACAGCTGTGATGTGTGTGCATTTGAGGAGGTTGAAACAGACTTATCCCACTAGGACTAATATTAGACTGGGTGTGTGCTGAAAATGTGCTACAGGTAGAGGATGTCCGAAGGCATTTACCATCAGTATTTCAGTGTGCCACAACCAACATTCCCCAACTATAACTCCCATTTATGTAAACCTTCACCTCTGACTAGCTCATGTGTAGAAACACAATTTCATGGTCAATAAAATGCCAAACATTACTGTACTAATTTAAGTTTCAAATGTTTTATTTAGCATGTTCATTGAAATAACAAACAAGCATGGCATCTAAATTCCCTGCTATTAATATTGGTGCATCAAACACATTTCCCTCACATTCCTGCTCTTCTACGTAATCAAAATATGTATGAGGGCCATACTGAAAGTCGTGAGCAACAATGTAAAAAAACGCACTGAAGGATCATAATCTACAAACTTTACACATGTTGGCATTAGCTTATATCACATGACCAGAGGCAGTATTTCAACAGCAGAATTCCTTGTTAAAGTCTGCTGCTGAAATTCACCTCAGACTTCAATGTGCCTAAAGAGATATCTACATGGGTGAAACACAAGTATCCAAGATGAGGCTTGTAGCGGTCACCCTCCACAGAATGCAACAGGAGAGATTTTATCAGCTCATTAAGAAGACAGGATGAAATTGCCACAAAGCTTGAAGTGCAAGAAATTATTGAAACCTTAGCTTATCGAAAAGTTTGTGCCCATTGCATCCCATGTTTATTAACCAAAGACCACAAACTTTAGAGAAGATCAGGACATTTGGGTGGGAAACTCTTCCACATTCTCCCTACAGTCCCGACTTTGCACTCTCCAACTATCATCTTTTCAGTTCTGTGAAGGAACAGATGCAAGGCCAACACTACAAGATGGTAGACGATATTCAGAAAGCAGTGCATCAGTGTCTTCGGACAGATGGGACAGAGTTCTATCATAAGGTATTTTCAAACTTGCAGAACAATGAGAAAAATCTGTGCAAAGAAATGGAGATTGTGTTGAAAAGTGATAAAAAAAAAAGTGTGTATATTAAAATGAGATGTACACTTGGTTTGTCTAAAAATAAAGATTTAAGATCTTTAAATATTGTTGTTCAAGACTTTCAGTTTATGACCCTCATAGTCATTTTCTGCATTTTTTAAGCAAACTCTCTATGACCTGCTCTCAGCATTAAACTTGCTCGCATGAACCCACGAGATTAGCAAACAACATTCTTGTCCTGCTATGTTGTAAAAGATAAAATAGACACTTTTTTGTTCCTGAAATAAGTCTTTTATCATGCAATGAATAGTAAATTTTGTTGCAATTTTGTGTAAATCATAAATAAGTGCTCATTTTGTGAATAGAGTTAAAACTCACTCACTTTTTTTGGGGGGGGGTAGTTTGTCCTTTAACCTGGTAGGTCACATTGGACAACAAGTGGAATGATGCTGAAATGAGCTTTGTTACTTGACATTTGTCTTCTCAGGATATGGGAAAACCTTGAAAAAAGTCTTATCTGGGTAACTCACCTGAACCAAGATTCAAACTCAGGACCTCTTGAATGTGAGGTAGACACACTACACGCACACCACAGAGGTAGGTCAATTCACACTTATCACGAGTAAATGTTCATTATTACAGTGACAGTCACTATAAAATTAATGCTGATACCTTTTTATTATACATTAACAAATGTTTTGTTATCTTGATTCACCTAAACAAACTGTGTTCCTAGTAATGTGGTCGAGAGTCCATCATAAAAGCTCTGTTTCTTTATCATCACCCAACAACTGGAGGTAATGCACATCGTTCACAGGGTGCCTCCAGCCCTCAAGGTCATAATGGGGAATGTTAAAACCTAGTGACAAAATGTCATACCACTGCCAAAGGGGGCATTACGCTGGTTGTGAAGTAATGTGTGCCAATCTAATGCCAAAGAGGATAATCTGCATGTATGGATCACCAAGTGTAAGGTACATGGACTCTCCAGGATCCACAGTAACACATTGCTGGAGATGCTCCTTCAACCACAACTGACAAATATGCCTTTGTGTCCCTTTTATGGTTTTATACATATCTGGTCTATTTTGGCGAATCTTTTAATGAGATATATTGAAAACCAGCGATGGTACACCTGTTTAAAGATGGCTATGCAAAGGTGTTCTTTCTTTAACCCAACTTCAGTGACAATTTTCATGTTTTTCCACATTTGGAAATCTCCTTTCATAACACAAAACTGCACAGCGAAAGATGTATCAAAAGTTAGTAAACTATGCAAGAAGTTTATATAAACTTTTGAGTGAAAAGTTTATCCTTGGGATGATAAACAAAGATGAACAGTAAACTAGTCTGGACTTATGATATTATTCTGCAATACTCTCTTTATAAAGAAGGTATTATGAAGATTATGTACATTCTTGTAAAATTAACGACAAAAGCCATTTATGTAAATACATATGTATATTATTCGGTGAATAAATTCTATTCTATGATGTAATTCCCCCACCAAGTCTATTTTTATATTAGCATGATTGTGTCTGCATAAAAACAACTAATAACAAGTGGCTAAACTTTTTTCTTTAATGTTTAAAACACACTAGTATTATTGTATCTGAGTAATTCAGATCCAAATAAAATAATGTAACACAACCTGCTAAGCAAATAACAGAAACAAATATTCATTTCCTTTTTACTCAAAACATCGCTTTTTCTTATGCGGCTTTGAACATTGACCGCCTCTATTGCAGCAATGGTGGTTTTTTCAACAGGATGAATACCCCTTTATTTTGCACTACTTGTCACATTCCAGGTAGATGGAGTTATTGCCACATTTGGGCTCCACACTCTACTGATCTCACACCTCTGCAATGGGTCACTCCATTGAAAATTTAAAGGAGCACATCAACATCGCACCTGCAATGCTAGAAAAGGTGTTTCATGCAGCGGAGCATCACTGGAAGTTCCTTGATGCATTAAGAATTACTGCGTGTTTGGGTTTACATTCCTTATTGGTTTCAAACATCTGTCTTTTTACAAAAGCATACCAGAAATTTATAATCACCCGGTATAAAATTTCAATGGGCTACGTCAAATGTTTTTGATATATTAATTTCCTTATTTATAATCATCACTTTTCAAATACTAATACTAAGCAGTCGTTCTACCAAATATTTATTATTCTGGGTCATCCAAATATCTTAGAACCAGAGCCGCATGATAGCAATGGGCTTGTGCGGGAAAATAGGGATAACTGGTTTATTGATGGTCTTGCAAAACAGTTTACTGTTTTTCAATGAGAGCAACACGTGAAGCCAGAGTACTGGCAATTAATAGACGTAATTATTCTATTCCAAATTGGTTGTTGGTACAGAATCTGCTGGTATTCTCAGGAGATTATTTGAAGAGAATTTTCCAGGTGTTCGAGTCCCAACGTTCTATGGAACAATTCATAGATTACTTAATAAATTTCATGAAACGTGAAGTGATCATAATAAGAAGGAAAGAAGGTGATTTACTGCTGTCACAGAAGAAGCTCCTAATGACACTGGTCAATGCTTAGAAATATTCCCCTAAGAAATCTCTTTTTCAGCACATTGGTTACAAAGTTTTTTGGGTTAAAACCCTATAAATGTACACTTAAATTGGGTGATTCAAGTGTAGAATCAGATTTTGTAAATGGATTTGGAACTTACACGATGGAGGTCCTAATCTCATTCTCTTTTCAGATGAAGAGAGTAAATTCTCAAAACTCCCAACATTGGAGTGCCAAAGAACCTAATCTGCTTCTGAGAAAATAGGGACATGGTAAGCAGTTTCCAATGGGAGAATAAAGTTAGGTTCTTGTATAGGCTGGTTGGAAGCGACAAGTGGGACCACCTTAGCTACAATATATGGATCACCCTTGATTTTTAACTTAAAAAGACCAATATACACAAACGGTTGTGCAAACATTGATTACTTTTAATTAGTATGCTACAACAACACAGCTTTATGAGCTCCTCAATATTTTACAGTAATTTGCTGGCAGTTGAGGTTATGTGGTACTCAACATGGATGTGCTGCAGTTAACAGTGTTACAATTTCATTCAAATTCTAATACACTGGAAAAAGAAGACAAAGTGCATATTACAGAAAAAAATCTGTGATGCATTCATATGATTTCTCTATCGTATATTAGTGGGTATTATTCTCACTAAAACTTATTTTCCTTCTACTACATTTTAATCTAAATAAACCTTTGCAGAAACAGCTACATTACACATTTCGTTATAGAGAACAGCGATAGTCAAATGTTTAACAACTGAACGCTATATGCTGGCCTTAAAATTCCATACTGTTTCCATGACATCGCGAGAAACAAGTGAATGTTGACAGGACTTCAAGAGAATCGCCAGTATTGAACAATTCAAGCCATTAATAACATATCTCAGATATGGTTTATGCCACAAAAAAAACCTTACTTGAAATTGTGTTTTAAAGAGATCTACATTTTTTGTATAGTACGTTTTCATCTATCGTTTAATGTTTACCAGTTACACAGATTACACAAAATTTCTTCTAAGGCTATTCCCAGAAAATTCAAGATATACATTTTATTTGTCAAGTAAATACCTTTAATACATGCTATTTTAATCAAAATAGTTAGAGCCATTTTTTTAGAAATGGCTTCTTTCAATTTGAAATTAAGTAAAGATGTAATTTATACAAGGATATTTTAAGTGGGAATGGATCTATCAAGGGAAAATGTGTGAAGAAGCAGATATCATATGGCATTGCATCCGGAATGTAAACAAACTAGAATATGGAGGGATGAGTTTCTTTTACAAACATGCGAAAACTTACCATATGAAATAAGCGGCAAAAGCATTTTAAATTTAAGATCAGAGAAAAACACAAAAAAAACTGGGAAAGTACATAGGTAAGGTGAGACAAAAGTGGCTATAGAAGGTGGGCAATATTAACAGAAAGAACAATGGAGATAATCTTGTTTGAGGTATACAAGAAAATTTCAATTTTTAGAATGGCAGATCCAATATACAAGGACAGATTGGTAAGTCCATGACTTTGACAAGAGATACAGCTTTCTTGTATGCACCAAAGTCTTACATCTATTCTGGGTATAATTGCAGAAATTCATTTGTATCTTACAACATTGTTGAGAGCATCTAAAATAAGCATATGTGTGTTATGGAGAAAAGTAAATTTTGTGTTCTGATAAAGCACTACTTTTTGTGTGGTAAGACAGTGAAGGAAACGGAAGAAAAGCTGAACAAATATTATGGAGACTCTGCTCCATCACATGGCATGGTTCACAGAATTTTGATGTGGTCATTCAAGCACAAGAGATGCCACGTACACAGCACGGCTGGTTGAGGTCACAGCAGAAGACATGGTGAACTAACTTCACGATATTGTGTTGGAGGATCGCTGAGTGAAAATCCATGAGATAGCCAAGACTATAAACGTCTCGAGTGAATGGGTGCATGACATTCTGCACGAATTTTTGGGTATGAAAAAAGTGTCAGCAATATGGGTGCTGCAACTGCTTACAGTGTGACCATTTCACAGGGATGTTTGAACATGTTCTAGCGCAACCCAAATGAGGCGTTATATCACAGTTGATGAAACTTGGATCCAGTATTATGAACCTGAAACCAAACAACAATCACAGGGATGTTTGAACATGTTCTAGCGCAACCCAAATGAGGCGTTATATCACAGTTGATGAAACTTGGATCCAGTATTATGAACCTGAAACCAAACAACAATCACAGGGATGTTTGAACATGTTCTAGCGCAACCCAAATGAGGCGTTATATCACAGTTGATGAAACTTGGATCCAGTATTATGAACCTGAAACCAAACAACAATCACAGGGATGTTTGAACATGTTCTAGCGCAACCCAAATGAGGCGTTATATCACAGTTGATGAAACTTGGATCCAGTATTATGAACCTGAAACCAAACAACAATCAAAGACAGTGCATTTCCTTCAGCAAACCATTCTGTCAGCAGGAAAAATGAAGGCAGCTGTCTTTTGGGATTCACAGACATCCACTACTACCTGGAAAAGGGTAATGATTATGCTGCAATGCTGAATCAGTTTCACAAGGAACGACCACATTTGGAGAAGAAAAAGGTTTCTTTCAGGAGGATAATGCATCTGCATGCAAGTCAGCCATTGCCATCGCAAATTTGTGGAATTGGGCTATGAACTGCTACCTCATCCACCATATTCTCCAGATTTCACTCCAAACGACTTCTTCCTCTTCGCAAACCTGAAAAATGCGCTCGCTGGGAAGAAATTTGCATCCATGAACATATCATGGCAGAAACCACTTCATATTTTGCAGACTTTGAAAAATCAATTTTTGGAAGGGTTAACATTGGACAACGTGTATTGAATTTAAAGGAGACTATGTTGAGAAATAAAATTGATTTTTTGGAAAAAACTTTTTTATTTTCTTTAAAAAGTCACTGACTTATCAATCTGCCCTCTTATAATCACATTATATAGATAGCCTGGTGTAAAATATAATGGGGGAATGGAAGTAATGCCACTACATAAATCAGAGAATTTTAAATTACAAAATATAATTGTAACTGTAGCAATAAGCCTATAGTAATATTTACTATTGAAAAAATAATTTATATTTGGAAAGTCGATGAATCAACTCATTCAGTCATACAAGCATACACACGGAAGCCATGTTGCACAGCAAAGTGACACAAACACTACTATACAGTTTGAAACAGAGAAACATTCCTGTGCAAGAGCAAGAAAAGAAAACCGTGCCAAGCAACTCAACTGCCGGCAATAAAATACACCATAACCACCTACTTAATACATTTCAGGACCTAACCTCACTGAGAAAATTATCTATTTGTTTCTTTTGGTGTTCTCCTGCATACCAAAACAAAACCTTTGATAAAATGCCTAAACCCCACAAATATCGATAATAAGGAAGCTATTAGGTACCAGATATTAACCAAACTGTGCATGAACCATAATTATTTCACATTTCAGGAATACAGCGTAGGTACTTCCAAAGTGAATGGACCAGCAAACCCACTTTTCCCATTTCTGGCTCAATTTATACACGAGTTCGTTGGAAATATATGTAACCAGTGACATAGCAACCACCATAATGTGGCGGCGGCAAAGGCTCGAGATACCATAGTTTTGCATGCAGCACCCTGTTTTAATACTATAAATTCAGGGGAAAATAGTTTTCTTCAAATTTCTGGAGTACTGAGAAATATGACATTATTTCAATTCTCTAATCCTGCACTGGCCAAAATAACGGTACCGTGCAGGACAATAGGATGGAAGGGGTGGTTAGAATTATTTTCTTCCTTGTTACTTGAATTTACTGGTCAACGGGCAATAACAAATTCAAACCATTTTCCTCTGTTCCTCGTGATTCTGATCTATTGGAATAGTTAGCGCAGGGCTGCTACATCAATATGTGTGAAAAAGGTCCTATTTTGACTGTGAAAATTAATTCTATGTAGCGGTAAAACATTTTAATTTTACAAGTTCAGTATCCTTGTTTATTAGTAATTTGATCGAGTGTGTGTACTAGTCACTGAGTGCATGCAGTGGGAAGAGGCACGGAACAAGTAGGCAGGGCATAGGAAGGACAGTCAGGAGAAGAAAATATCCACAGTTCCGAGTTGCATTTAGTAGCCAGACTGAAGCCTGCAAATGTAGTACTGCTTTCATTGTGCAACTCTACATTCCTCTACCTAGCCTTGTTGATGCATTGTTGTTGCACCCTCCTCCAAGTGCACTCACATTGTGGCTGACTAGTACCTTAATGGAGCGACAAAACAAAAATGAAAACAAGGGATTCCTTGGTAACGAAACCTGAAAAAATGTTTTCACATTATTCACTGATAAAAAGGAGATGAACAAAGTGTTCCAACAGAAACTGCAGAAAATGAAAAATGTACAAATGGTGGCATTTCTGAAATACATGATACCACTAATTTTGTGGGTGAAGATATCACTTGTTTTCCCATAGTTGTAATAATAATGTAGATCAGTTAATAAACTGTGAAAGTAGCACTAATGTTCTCTTGACTTCCATTTGTCAAACGAATGTCAAAAATTACATAAATTTATCCCACAAGAACCCCACTGATCGAAATCAAGATAATTTAACGAAGTGTATAGTCAGAAGGGCAATTGATGTGTTGCTGACTTAGCAATGTGTAACACACATGGCAATTTTCTTGCTGTTATTGAACTTCTCAGCAAATATGATCCCATTTTATCTTGACTAATGAAGACATACATACATCTTACTAAGGAGAACGTACAGGGCTCACGATACTGCAAAGTTTTCTAGGAACTTTTAAACCTGAGGATGGAAGCGCACAAGGATTAGTTACTACAGTTGTATAATTCGTTGAAAACAATGCAATTTCCATATTACAATGCAGAAATCAAGATTACGTGGTGTGATGAGTGGAGTGCAAGAGCAGATAAAATGACTGGAGCCGACTAAGAGATGCAGCTAAGGTACCCAGATATCCTTTACAACTGGCTTGAAACAATATATAGGTTTCTCAGTTCAAGTATTAAAACATGACAACTATTAGAAGAAATGACATTATAAGCGAAGGTCTACCAGGGCAAGAGACAAGCCCAATTGCAAAGAAAACCCCAACTCTCAAAAGACTAAGTCCAACAAGATGGCCTTCAGCTTATGATGCTTTGTTATCCATGTGTTTCCGCTAATGAATATCATGGGGGTTTAAGCTAAAATTTCAAAAAAACGTAACAAAGCAACTTCCATAAGAAAACAAATGGAAACTTATGAGCCTATGGTTCAGAAGGTAGTACGAAGCTAAGTGTTAGAAACTACCAATATTGCATCATAAAATATGATGAAAATATACAGCATTACAAAATTGCTGGGCAAAGCATTTACTTCACTGCCGGAATTTAGAAAATGCTTTAATAAAGTAAAACAAGATGCTGAAGAAATGGCATATACATATGGATTCGAATGTCGTTTTGCAACAAAACGAACAATTAAAACAAAGAAAATTGTGCAAACTGAGTGATCCTGAACAGTATTTCAAATTTAATGTGTTATATGGTTATTTGGATATCGTGTTAGGTAAATTGCAACTCAGATTTAAAAACACGATGCACATCACTGAAAAGTTCAGGTGCTTCAAGCCCAATATACTCCTGGATAGTAGTGCCAGTGAACTTTATTCAATCGCAGAAAAACTTGTAGTGAGCTATCTGAATGATATTATGCTACCAACTACTCATGGTCCACGATGTACTTAAGAGCAATATAAAAGCTATTCAAAGTGGACCAGTGAAACGTTAACATATCTAATCCTCATAAAAAAGATCACATAGCTATTTCTAGTATCCCTGATGTCTCAGTGGCATTGAAATTATTTCTAACTCTCCCTGTGACAGTGGCTTCAGCAGTAAGGACTTTCTCAAAATTAGAATTAATTAATCACCATGTGCGCAGTTCGAAAATGCAAGAGCATTTGTCTCCCTTAGTATGAGAAGCATTGAAGTGGAAAGAGCATGCACATTAAATCTTGATGTGCTAATTCGCTAGGAAGAATCCTGCAAGAAAACAGCAATTAATATTGAAGATAAACTGTGGGAAGTGCACTTTATTATTACTATTAGTATTACACTGACTTTTAATATTTCGGTCTCTACTTGATTCTGTAGAGGAATAGTCTGCTTTGCCCTGTATGTAACAGAAGCATTCCCACAAGTATGAAAATTGGTATAGATATTGATATTTACACAACATTTCTACCATAGAAGATAAGAGTGACGGAACACCACCACTGTCTATGCTGTTCATACAGACAACAGTTCATCACACAGCACATCAGGTCAGGAAACACCATCTACAAGTAACAGGAGAAAGTATAGCAGTGAGTCTATGCTGATCATACAGACAACAGTTCATCACACAGTATATCAGGCCAGGAAACACCATCTACAAGTAACAGGAGGAAGTATAGCAGTGAGTCTATGCTGATGATACAGACAACAGTTCATCACACAGTATATCAGGCCAGGAAACACCATCTACAAGTAACAGGAGGAAGTACAGCAGTGAGTCTATGCTGATGATACAGACAACAGTTCATCACACAGTATATCAGGCCAGGAAACACCATCTACAAGTAACAGGAGGAAGTATAGCAGTGAGTCTATGCTGATCATACAGACAACAGTTCATCACACAGCACATCAGGCCAGGAAACACCATCTACAAGTAACAGGAGGAAATATAGCAGTGAGTCTATGCTGATGATACAGACAACAGTTCATCACACAGTACATCAGGCCAGGAAACATCATCTACAAGCAACAGCAGGAAGTATAGCAGTGAGTCTATGCTGATGATACAGACAACAGTTCATCACACAGTACATCAGGCCAGGAAACATCATCTACAAGTAACAGGAGGAAGTATAGCAGTGAGTACACTGATGATAGAGACAACAGTTCATCACACAGTACATCAGGCCAGGAAACATCATCTACAAGTAACAGGAGGAAGTATAGCAGTGAGTACACTGATGATAGAGACAACAGTACATCACACAGTACATCAAGCCAGGAAACATCAACTACAAGTAACAGGAGGAAGTATAGCAGTGAGTACACTGATGATAGAGACAACAGTACATCACACAGTACATCAAGCCAGGAAACATCATCTACAAGCCCCAGAAGGAAGTGTAGCAGTGACACTAGACTAGTGTTGCCTACACTTCCTCGGGAATAATGGCTAGAAGGTATCTTTAAAAAGGCATTATTTAACAAAAAATGGCTAGACATAATTGGCGTCTAAAACTACCCATGTTTTGATTGCAGAAGTTAAACCCCATAAAGACATTCTAAGTATTATAATTGATTAAATAATTCTATAATATTTAAATATTGTAAAAGAATAATTTGTTTGATATAAAATTGAAATGGAATAAGGTATATTTTTGCTAAGCACCAACACTGTATGTTAAATATAACTGATATTGAATTATGAAGTTTACTGAAATTCTTTAGGTAAAATATGTAAAAACTGATGAATTCTATGTGTCAAAAATCATACACTTTGGGTGCATACTCCAGAAAGTTGACCTTATTATTAGTATACATTTTAATGACATGTCATGACTTGATAGGAACATAATACAACTACACGGTAGTGGGGATTCACATAACCATTTATTCCTTTTGCATAGCTAAAGCGCAGATAAAATTATGCTATTTAAGCTAGATGTTGGCTAAATAGGTTTGTTAAATAGGCTAGATTTCAGGCTATAAGCATTTTACGATTTTATGTGGCTAAGCGCTACTGTGAAAATGCTAGATTTAGCCATAAAATAGCTAAGTTGGCAACACTGCACTAGACAGATGATAGACACACAGTACGTTCAGCCAGGAAACACCATCTACCAGCCACAGGATGTAAAGTATCAATGATTCTAAGCTTATGATATATACAAGGTCTCCAAAGCATATTTCCTGAAAGTTTAGGTGTAGAAACTAAAGCTAGTTAGACAAAAATTGTGAGTGCACGTGAATCTAAAAAAACTTAAGTGTTTTCTTAAAAGAGAAGACTATAACTTCAGTTTCCTGTATCTTTCTTGTAACTAAAACAAAATGTTAATGGAAACCACTTCTGCATTTATCTTAATTAACATGTAGCTAGAAGATTAAGCTTCTGTAAGAATTAGTTCTATAAAACACAAAAATAAACAATTGCGGGTAGAGAAATTCATGTGAATGGAATGCATCAGTTTTTTGTAGCCTTGCAACATCATACACGGAGAAATTGTAAATGTTGAGGAGCAAACCTTGGAGTAGGATGCTACAAACAAAAGAAGAACTAAACCGAGTGGGATAACTCAGACAGTAGCATTTGTGGCCGACCTTCCTGACCTGTGGGTTTCCCTGTGTCACTAGGAGAATGCTGGGAAGGATCATTAAGTCTGCCATATTTCCTGTCCCTTCATCAGCTTGATCTCTTTCAGGGTTGTATGTGGTCGTGTGCAGGGGAAAGGTATGCTCTGTGGAAACCTTCATCTCCCAGAATGGGGGTGGTCGGCAGCAAATCCAGATAGTTTAAATCTGTAAATGATAGGGACCCTGCCCTCTGTCTCCTCTCACCTCATCCTTCCCTGTCGGGGCATAGGTACAAGAGATCTGCGTAGGGTGAGGACTTTGAATGCTAATCGTAACAGAAGAACTAGGCTATGTATATGGAATTATATACTTACAGCTGTTTAAAGCGCCACCTAACAAAAAACATAAAGAGGTAAAACATTTTAAGTTTTAACAGACTATTTCTCAAACAACATTAAATTATTTTAACGCATAAGATAAGTAAAGAATAAATTTTATAACACATTCTAGCTGTTTAGATTATTTGGCCCAAAATACAAATTTCTGTATTGTTTTCCATATACCTGTAATGCAGCAATAGCTCAAAAATTGTAACAAATGGGTCATTAAGACTTTTTATTTTTATACTTAAATGTAGTTATGATATCTCACGAACCTATCTGACTAGTAGAAAGATAAATCTTGCCTCTTTTAATACAGTTTATAGCACTACAAACTTGTCGCATATTATTAGTCTTAATGAACATTTCACATAACGTGTGTTTTTCTCTCAAACAACAAATTAACACAGCTGTTTGGTTGGTTACGTTTCTGCTACTACTGCTGTAATAACACCAGCTGCAAAAACTAACCTCAAGCTTTGTCACTATATTATAGTAGACTACTATAGAGTTAACTACTTTACCCACTGTGCAGGTATTGAACTAATGAAGCGTGTGGTGCTCCTTTGTGTTGGTTATCATGGATATTTACACTTTTAACCTTGGAAGGATCAGCTAAATCTTGAACCTAACAGCACACTCTGCAACTGTAACTTGAATCTTCTTTATTAATATTATACAGTTGCATACATATGTGAATGCAGGTACATGTGTTTGTTGCATTTCACCTGCTGTTCCTATTCTCCATGTGCTAGGAAAACATACTAGTAGCACCAAACGTTTTAGCCAATCAGACAGAAGCAAATGTGGTGTGTTTACATACAGAATAAACTTTGTTTAATGCAGTTAAATTAAAACAACACAGACTCATATTTAAGAGAGGAAATTATGTAACCTTATAGCTTTGATTTGTGAATATTCATGCATAAGTAACACATAGCATGCAAAATGTTTGGTTAAAATTTGATTTATATATTTTTTATTGCAAGTTAAAATAAGTGTATCGTATTTTAGTTGCTTTGATTAAATTATAAAAATGTTGGAACAAAATTTGCAGCACTACAAACACATCAAAGAAGTAAGTACTACCAGCAAAAGTTAATATAATTGCCGTAACACATTATACAATTTAGCAGATATCCTATTGTTTTTAACAGTTGTCACTTTACTCCCCAAATGCTGATTTCTCAACTACATGCAGGAAAAATGTCAGGTCAAAGCATTTCATTTCTGTCAAGTTGAAAAAGCTTGAACCACACATCTTCAGTGCTCTTACCACTTAAGCTACCATGGCAAGATCCCTAACATGGGTCATCCTCCATGGTGTAGTGGTTACCATGCTAGCCTCTAGTTCCTGAGGTCACGGGTTCAAACATGACGCAGGGCGATGGATTTTTTCAGGCGTAAAAATCCTTAGCATGGCTTCCTTCGGAAGGGAAGTAAAGCCGGTGGTTCTATTCCATAAATTTACGGCACGTAAAAGAACCTCAAGCCTGATAAAGAGGCCTCTGAGCAAAATTTCCAATCTTTTACATCCAATATAGAATGGGATGCTAAGGGCCACAGCAGTTAAATAAAACTCCATTTAATTTTTTTCCCTAACATGCACTAAAATCTATCATCTGATTCAAGTATCCTGGTAAATCTACATTCTGTGGCTCAAGTCCCAGCTGTAGCAGTCAAAGTTTCAAGTGTAATTCAACTTCCCAACTTACTGCCTACTAACGGCTAAGGTCAACTCTAACCAAGAAAGGGTAAACAAACACTACAGAAACTTTCAAGTGAATAAAAGTAAGTTGTTAATGCACTGTTTGTATTATCACCCTTTTTGTACTACAAATAATAAAGATGGTGAATAAGCGCAGTATTTGAATAATTTGTTTCACTTAAGTATAACTTAAATAATTAGTTTTGATTTATTATCATGGCCATATAGTCATGTTATTTCCACGCACCATGGCTGAATACATAGCAATGTGATTAAACAGAGAAGTGCCAAAGTAGTGGAAAAAACAGTAGTTTTGATATACTACCTTTGCTGTCAAAGATGCCGTTAAATTATGGCTGGAAGAACTGGTTTGTCTCTGAATGCTTTGTGACCAAGTTATAGAAAACTGCAAGACGATTCAAATCGTATTACAACTTTTGATTCCAAGCTGGATGTCACACTACCACACAAGTACTTTGATTAACATATAAATTTTTACAGAAAAAAGATGCTTCATAATAAAATTTTTAATCCATTCACTTTAACAAGTATACAGTATGTGAGGTTTAAGTTGAAATATGACCATTTTGATGCTACCTGACCAGTCTAGGAGGGTGCACTAATGACAGTCCAAGTGCTGAAAAACTCTGCCACAGTCACCCTTCACTGCCTAGTCTTCAGTACCAGTTGCACTTTTGGCAGTGAAATATGGAAAATATCCTGATATCTCTGGCCGTCCTTCTTTGCTGGCTTTCGTATTGTTATAAATGGGTGTTGGTGGTTCTCATGCTTCAACCTAACCCACATTTTAAACAATAAGTTTCAATAGTAAAGATTTTGAGATTAGGCAGTTAAGAATTATCAACTGTCATGTCAAAATAGCCCTATCTCTTTCTACTTTCCATGTTTAAACTTAAAGCAAATGCACTATAGGTCATACGCAGAGTGACACTATGTTTTGAGACATAGTCATTTACATGTGTAAATGTTTTAATTATAAAACTGTTTAGATATTTTAGTTATAAGAAATGAATGTAAGTATAAAGCTGGAATCTAGTAGTGCCACTACGCTGACTTCCTTCAACAGGACACAAGGGTGGACGAAACAAGTGGGATGAAAGACATTACACTTTCCAGATGACTTGACATGGGGAGTGCGAGATTCCAGAGGTTTCCAAAGATGTGTGCTGACGTGGGCCAATAAGCATAGATGAAACAGATTTTAAATATATAAATGAGCGAATGAGATTCAATGTATCTAAACGTCCAGGAAAAATAGCGTCTATAAGCGTTATGGCTAGTTTTGTATAAAAGGGAGTATGAGGATGAAATGGGACGCATTTTCAAGATTAACTTCTGTTTGCTCTGTGCTAAATCATCTGCTTATAACAGGATGTGTATGGAAAATAATGATGCATGTTAAGGAGTTGGTGAGTGGCAATAACATGAGTCAATAATTAAGTGTTAACATTTAATACAGCAAAGTGTAAATAATTAGTGAAGTGCCAACAGCTAATAAAGCCAAGTGTCCATTCTTCCACCTGCACGACCACACCCAAGTTAAGAGCGTATAGCCGAGGGCAATGGAGACTACATCTTGGTAGCTAATAAGCCATCCACACATACCGAACACCTGAGAAAACAACCCACTTGCACATTCATCGCAGTTTAGTGTTTATCTGTGGACCCATTCTCAGGCCACAAATATTATAATGTGAGAACAATCATCAAATATTTTACTACAAATCAAGTTTTCATTAACTTCTCCACTATCTTCACTGAGAACTCTATTCCACATTCACTAAATATACAGAGACATACGTACAAACCTTGATGAACTGGAACTATTGCATGCATAAACACTGTTCTGGAATAGTTAAGTTAATTGTGGGCAGCGTATGAAACACTGCATGCCAGAAAATGTTAGAGAAGCAATGCTTAAACACCCAGCATGCTACAGAATTAAAACAAAACATTAGATCCCACAGTGACTGGATACGAAATATTCTAGATGGGCAGATGGTGCAAGCTTACTAAATGGGTCATCCTTTGGGTCAACCTTAAATATGGCATTCAGACACTGTTTCCTATGTAAAAGAATTTGCGGCAGGTGGAATCTAAAAGATATTTGTGGACATAATTACAAGGTCATGAAAGAACGACAAAAGAAACCAAATCACGTATGTCATATTAGATTATTAATGGACACTTAAAAGTCTCCTTGCATTGTAGCTCAAATGATTTCATTTATAACTAAAACAAATCTGGTTATTTCCATTTCTAAAATATACTCTAAATGTCCATCCAAACTTCTATTTAACCAATCGCCAGAAATGACAATAATTTAGTCTTATTATACAATATAACAGGCAACCCTGAAGAAAGATTACCCAAGAGCTATAAATGATCCATGATGTGAGTTGATACATACTCTTCCTTTTCTTTTTGTTTCCTTTGGCGCATACGCCTGGAAATACGCGTCCGCGGTGGCGTGGTGCCATATTCACCGTATTCGTTCAAAATATCATCCAGCAGCAACTGACCGCCGTCCATGCTCCCCTCGGTACTGTCATGTTGGGGAGATAAATGATTCCCCTTCCAATCTTCTTCATATTTATTCACCCTAGCAAGCAAGCAATCAATCAATACCCTGTTAGTTTACTTTGTAAGATCAGTTGATAACGTAATGGGTTATATCATGCTCATGGACAGTTCGTTAAAATTTGCATTAGCGATAACCATGGATTGTTTACATAAGAAAAGCGACAAACATTACACAAATGGAATATAATATTGACTTACTCTTCATCTTCAGAACTATCGGAACTCAAATTTATTTTAATACCAACTCTCTCCTTCCAGTCATCATTTGCCATAAGTGAAGATTCACAATAATTCAAAAATTATTTCTGCACCACCCACAATCATCGACATTCTCTATTATCGTCTTGTAGCTGTCTCTTTTTCCCTGAGTGAACAACTGAATATCATTACTGTGATCAGAACTAGCGCTTGCAGAAAGCTACCCGAAGGTGTACGAACACCACGCTTCCAAAGCGAATGTCGCGACCTCTGCCATGCTGATTGCTGAGGCTTGAAACTAAGCTAAGATGGAAGTCAGCTGATAAAATAGCAATGCCGAAAATATAAAAAATAAAGCAGAATTTTCGTATCAACGAGCAATTGTGTAAATGTAGGAGTTTATAGTGATACCTTATTTAATATTGAGTACCAAATAACGCGCATTCGATGTTTAAAACTGGAACATGACCTGAAAACCTAGTAAGGTAGAAGACAGGTACTTTGGTGTTCTGTGGAAGACAGGTTATGAATCGAAAGTTTAGTTGGTTTTAATGAAGAATTGAAATATATATATATATATATATATATAGCGAAAACAAGCTAACCTTAAATATAAACTATAACTTAGTATGTTTTAAGGTGTTAAAATTTGTTCGAATTAGGGACTGTATTTCGAAAAGTTTATTTTTATGGATTGCACACTAATATAAAACGAACAAGAGAACTCGTGCTCAAAGGTTATGTCTGATACCTATTTCAATTTTGAATGTGATGTAATGATAATAGTTTGGGATCCATAGTTTGATTTTGGATGTGTATTAGTGTTGTGCTCAAACACTATTTCCTGCTGTTATACCAAATAAATAAATTAGGACATAATGCTCTTTTCATTGCAAAATAACTTAAAGCATTTCATAAACAGAAAATTCTCCATATGTACTGTATATCTTTGGGAATTTTTTGTCAATCTGGGTAACTCGGTTAAGCGCTGGCCTTGGAAGCACAAATAGTTACATAAAACTTGTGTATTACCACATTATTGCTGAATGATTTCTACATATCGAAATGTCAGCTACCATATTTATTACAAAACACCCAACTTAAATTATATAAATGTATAATATGTATTGCATGGCAAAATATCTGCTGAAATAGTTATTCTTTTTTATGTATCTACTTTATTTACATATACCTCATTTGTGAAGTCATAGTGGGAGCTGCCTTGTAAAACAACTTCTTGGCTTCATTACTTGATAGTATTGAGTAATGCTATTCTCTGTTTTAAATGTTGTCTCATTCATACTTCTAATTGGGCATCACTATGGCCTCTCACAAAAAAGCCTGGATTCAATCCTAGGGATCAGAGGTGGGATTTTGTGGTAGATAAAATGGCACTTAGAATGAATGTTCTCTGGTTTTCCCCACCATAATTCCATCAATTGCACCATCTTCATCATTGTCATCCCCCCTCCCACCAGTCTCCAATCTCTGTAAACCTGTGAAGTTAAAAGGGACATTAAAATAAAAAATACTATGGAGGACAGAGAGCAATACTAATGAACGAGTGTCTCATCCAGCCACCCAAATTTATAAATCAGCATGTGCTGTTACATTCTTTCTGCAGTCAACATATGAAAAAACAATTAATACTGGCACACTAAATTACATGTTAAAGTGATTGACAATTATGAAGGGTGGGTGTGATATGGCTAAACACAAAGAGACATTGTTATTATTTAGAGACATTGCATTCACATTCATATTTAATAATACTGTATAATACATTTGTATGGTATTTTAAGGAACATTTGCCTACATTAATATACATTTGAATGGCCTACCCAATTAAAATGTTCATTAAATTCTAACCTCTTGAATGTCTGTTATTACAATCTATTGGAATGATCTTATAGGTAATTGCACTTAGTCATTTATGCATACACAAAGCCAGTTCTAGTTAATAAAACTTACAGTTATTGAATAGAAAATACACTCTGATTCCTTTTCCTGGGAAAGGTTCTATATATAACATTTGGTATAACACAGTGGAGGTCCTACAGCATATGGGAACCTTAAATTTATTGGCAGGTCATATGGGAAAAAAACAAATTGAGCCCATACAGTGATGTTTGTTTGTGTTTGTTCATTTGGCTCCACTGTGAGCAATGCTCAGGGAAATTGAACACATCATACAATTATGAAGTATGCAGAGTAAGTAGGAATATACCCAAAGCCAAGAACAACCTTGGGGGGGGGGGATGTTCCCCTCCCCATCATGCATTATCTAAGAGAGAAAAATTTGTAAACCATCACCATTTCAACAGTAAACTTCTCGACACGCATTACAGTAGGACAACAATAGCAAATAAGTGTTAATCACCATCACATGCAATCTGCCCTACATAAAGTGCTTACATGAGTTGATACTATTATGATGATTAATTCACTTTGAATAAGCTCGAAATTATAACTTTATACTTATATTATGCTTAAATTTCAATTTCCCATGTAATTTCTATTACCTTGAAGATATGTTTGAGAAAGACATCTCTTGAAACGAGAAATTCTCATTATTACTGCATGGGTATTATTTGGGAAGACAGTATACAGGGTGGAAGGTACTGCTTGAACTGTACGTTAATCATGGATTCTATATAATGAGTAGTGCAAATATGTCCAATACAATTTTTGTCATTAAACCTACAAAAATGAAACATAGTGATGTTCCTTGTGCCTGTGTCTATTAGCCATTTTATTACAGTTCAAGCAATACCTTTCACCCTGTATAAGAAAACATTTAGAAGATGGTGGAGTTTGCATATACATAACATTATAACATATAAAACTGGGATGCAACAGATCCGTCTATCCCATTGACTAACAATTATACAATCACTGTGTGCTACCGGTATTCCTACTACTTTCTATCCAGCAATAGTATTTACATGGTAGCTTAAGTATTTAAAGTCCAATATCAAACCTGCTATGTCTGTAGAGACTGGCACTGTAGCAAGATGACAATATCACAAAAGACATGTCAGGAATGGGGAGGAGTATAATGGTTATTTTGGGTGGGGAATTTTCTTGAAAATCTTTGTGTTGCATCTTTGGAAGGTACTGAACTTAAACTGATTTGTACTATGTATGTACAAATTCATGCTTTGAAACGCATGGCTTTATGTATTCACTTTCAATTGTCAGTCGAAATGCGCGCGCCAACGTTCCACGTTACGTATTTGACCACAGCCAATGGGAGCAAAATGTGCCGGAATGGACTACCTTCCCCCTTGAACTGGAAGATCGTTCCCTTTCGTTTATTTTCGGCATTCGCTCGAATTTCGTCGGGCAACTTCGGGTAGCTTTCTGCAAGCGCTTGTGTGATCAGAATCACCAGGGCAGCCAACATCACCTTCCAGTTATTTTTTTACTGTCATTTCCTCGGAATTTTCCAATTTTACAACCACCGTAATCATATAATGTTGACTTAGACTGTGTCGTAAGCAAACTTGGAATGGGAATGCTGGTTTATCATTCGCGAACTTAATCTCCGACACTGCGTGCCATCGTAGCAATTCAACCTTTTCTCCCGCGTTATTTGAATACAAATTGTCTGATACAATGCTCATATCGATTTTTAAAACTTTTGCTTATTATTTGATGTGGATGTGGATGAAGGCATTAAAACCGTCTTTTCACGTTTCTCATTACCAAGGGATAAATGTTTGATCAAAAAGTAATGCTTGTGTATGTGTGCAACGCGCGAGATTACTCTTCGATAACATGTGAGACTCTCACTGATCCCGGGGCTGTTCCGTCGAGCCCACTCTAATCTAAAGCTTTTTGGTGGTTTTCTTTGGTCGGCAGACGAATGCTGGGGTGGTTTCCAATCTACCGTTATTTCCCTTTCAATCCGTTTCCTTCTCATTTTTCGGGTGTGCTTCTAGGCTTCGTAGCTGGACAAATGGCGCGGATGCTTGCTCAAGAAAGAGTACACTTCACGGCTGCTTGGTCGCCCTCTCCAGGCAATAGGACAGGTTTTCAAGCCAGGAACTGTTAGGGACTTCTGCACATCTCTGTTTAAGAACTGGACGCTATATCCTGGCCGTAAAATTCCATGCTGCTTCCATGATATCGCGAGAAACAACTGAATGTTGACAGGACTTTAAGAGAATGACCAAGTAATGAACAATTCAAATCCTTAATAATGGATATCTCAGAAATTAGCTTATGCCACAAAAAACGTATTTGAAATAAATTGTGTGTTTTAAAGAGATCTACTTTTTTTCTTTTTTTTTTTGTGGTACGTTTTCGTCAATCATTTTGTCATGTAAATACTTTAATATATGGTATTTTAATCAAAATTGTTAGAGCAATTTTTTAGAAAATAAAAAATTTCGAGAAATGTTCCATGTAAAAGGTAGTTTGGGGTGCAGGGATTTTCTTGAAAATCTTCATATTGCATCTTTGGAAGCTACTGAACTTAAATACCAGGAATTCAGCCTGGAAACACATATTACTTTTATTGATTTTGAAAAAGCATTTGATAGGGTGAATAGAACTAAACTATTAACTACATTAGCCACAGGCTATGTTTCACAACCTCAATCTTGATAAACAAATGTAATTGCAATAAGATATGACAATAAATTATTGCAATAGGCAGCAATTTATGAAGGAATAAGAATGCAGTCTTTGCTTTCTATTACATACATAACAATTGCCTCATGCCTATATACAACTCAATAGAAATTTATAATTAGATTCACTACTTTCTGCAGATGATTTAGCTACAACGGGCATAATTGATAATGCTATGAAACCTTCATTAGTACAAAGACACCAATTAATAGTGAAATATCTGCACTGTATTTAAGACTATTGTAAGACATTTAATTTTCCTCTGCACTTTATCTCTCTTCTTTGTAGTTTTAGTGCTTTGAAATACGATTTTACAGGCATAAAAATATATATTATCAAATATGGAGATATATAATGATAAAAGCTTTATGTTGGAATTGTATCATCACTCTTGACAAAATTGCATTTAACATGGGTGGAATGTTTTCAAACAGCAAAGAATCAACATGCGCTGCACTCCGCTTTGCTTTATTCCATCTTATTGCATTAAGCTAGCGTGTTTTTGTTTCCTCCACTCTTTTTGGTTTATTTTTGATGAGGTCCTACATTCGTTCCTTATTTATCCCATACACTACTGTTTCTGAACATGCAGTAGCCTTAGCTCTTTCTTTTACTGGCTTACTAATGCTAATTTTCCTTGAATAACTTAACACCATTATTATTTTTTGTTTCATCTTAGTTTACATATGTTTCATCTCTTTCTAGCTTGTGCCTCTATAACTATAAATATTTGCTTAAACTGTTAAATAAATGACCTAAATAATACTTCACTATGAGTCGTCCTCCGTGGTGTAGTGGTTACCATGCTAACCTCTAGTTCCCGAGGTCACGGGTACAAACCTGGCAGAGGGCAATGGATTTTTTCAGCATATACATCCTTAGTATAGCTTCCTTCAGAAGGGAAGTAAAGCTGGTGGTACTATGTCATAGATTTACAGCATGTAAAAGAACTTCAAGCCTGATAAAGAGGCCTCTGAGCAAAATTATAGGTCTTTCATGCCCAGTATAGAATGGGCCACTAAGGACCACATAAGTTAAGCAGTGTCCATAAATAAAACTCAATTTTTTTCTCTTCACAATGCTCCACATGCTGTTACAAGTGATGTTAACCTTTACAGCCTTCTGCCTTGTGCCTGTTAGCTGAATAGATGGATGACTTTTGTTTGTCATACACAACAAATGCAAGAAGTTACAGGATTCTGGCTTATTTTAAAAACTGTCTCCTACCCTCCTCAAAATTTTCTCTTGCTTGGTCTCCATTGTAAACCCAATAATGAAAAGGTTTCTTGCTGTCTAACTTTCCTACTGCATAGGTATAAAAGTTTGTGAAAATATGCAATTTAAAAAATTATAATGCTCATTTTATTAAAAATAGAGAATTAAAAACCAGGTGGATATCAGCACTCTAGTTTAATCTAGCTAAGAAACAAATATTATTGGATTCTACCTTTTAGTGTATTAGTTACTGCATGATAAGCATAGAAATGGCAAATATTGGACTCCTACTGAAAACTAGTTTTCTTCAGAAATTTGGGCCAACAGAAAACTATAAAGGCTCTAAAATGATATAATCTGATAGAGAAAAATATTGTGCATAGGATAATATGTTGAAAGTTGAGAATTATAATACCTGAATTTTCACACCTGTTATTAGCAACTTGGCAACAGCACGAGAGTAGAAAAGGGTTAAGCTAATTGCAACTTGTATGCATTAGATAGACACAAACACATTTAGCTCCATAGTGTCTTTTAAGGTTGAGGCAAGCTATAGAATCCTTACACAAGACCTTGGTGAGACTTGTACTTTATTACGGCAGTGAGGCATGGATTAAGAAAGATGAAAGTAGAGTAACTTCTAATGAAATTATTATTTATGATACACACAGCAGGATAATACCAAATGGGATCATAAACATGCGGAAATAATGGAGGAATTACAATTAGTAATTGATGACATTCAACATTACCAGAACAAATGAATAAATCATCTGCATTACATGTGTACAAACAGACTCCCAAAAGCCATGTTTCACTATTACCCAAACAGAAAGAGATCTTTAAGTCGCCCAAGGTATCATTGGATTGAAAAATTTTTCAACTGTGAGGATATTACAGGCCATAAGGCCTAAACTGAAAGGAAGAAGAAGAAGAAGAAGAAGAAGAAGAAGAAGAAGAAGAAGAAGAAGAAGAAGAAGAAGAAGAAGAAGAAGAAGAAGAAAATACCAAGTTTCGTTTTTTAGTTATGTTGTTCACAGACAGACACACATATTTTCTTTTTCTAAAAATGCTTTGTGTAATTCTGGTGAAATTTCAATATTGAATTTTTGGGTGGAATGAAATACTTCCTCTACTGCTATAGGTAAGTAGTAGAGAAGAAGTAAAAATGGACAGAGGTTTTGTAGTATAAATTTATTGAGGAAAAATGTTTTTGTTAGATTATTTAAGAATATTTCTTATATTTACATACTAATACTTAACATTGTTAAATCTTAGTAGTAATGGCTATCAACCTCTGTATATATTCTAGTTAAAGCTGTAATGTGCATATAAAAATAATATTCATTCATTCATTATCTGTTTACCCTCCTCTTATGTAGGACTTACACCCCCTAGGACTTACAGGCGGGTGCCTGGGTCAGAGGCCCGTCGAGGAACAGACACTCATGGATCCGACAGAGCATCCAGGATGGGTGATCAGCCCAATGCCTGGTATGGATGAAGGAAGTAGATGAAACGAAATGTGGGTGAAATGGATGAAAGGAAAGGTGATGATGGAGCAGTTGGTGGAATGAATGGCGGGGGAAACCGGAGAACCCGGAGAAAACCCGCCCAGACGCCACTTCATCCACCACAAATCCCACATGCAGGTCCCTGGGATTGAACCCGGGTCGCCTCGGTGGGAGGCGAGCGGTCTAACCACTCGGCCACGGCGCCGCCTCATATAAAAATAATAGTGTAACAAAAACAATAATTGAGCACACAAATAAAAATAACTGTACATTACTATAAAATTGTTAACTGCAACATTCGCTGCTCATGAGTATACATTTTGGGTGTTCACAAAATTTTAGATTGAGATAACCCTGAAAATGTGGAATAACATCTACTAAAATTTAAATTGAGTTTTATTTATGGACGCTCTTTAACTACTATGGTTCTTAGCATCCCATTCCATATTGGGCGTGAAAGACCGGTAATTTTGCTCAGAGGCCTCTTTATCAGGCTTGAGGTTCTTTTACGTGCCGTAAATCTATGACACGGGACCACCGACTTTACTTCTCTTCCGAAGGAAGCCATGCTAAGGATTTTTACGCCCGAAAAAATCCATCGCCCTCCGCTAGGTTTGAACCCACAACCTTGGGAACTAGAGGCTAGCACGGTACCACTAGTCCACGGAAGACGACGTTATACAATTATGAAAAAACTGATACAACTGCAGCAGCTCCCAACAAATAATAACAACACATAACTTGTCTGACGAAAGAAATAGCATAATTTCTTCTTATAGAATGTCCTGTCCCTCCATACAGTTCACATAAATACACATTAAATAGGGAAAACTGTACTGTACAACGGCTAATGATATTTATTTATAAAGAAAATCCATGCATCCATTTATCAATCACACAAATGTGTCTATCATTTTGTGATTGAAGTCTTTAGTTCATAATATACTATAACTCATCCAGAAACCCTTTAAAATATATATATATAAAAATAGGCTTTTCTATCTGTATAACTATAACATATACTCACGTCAAATCTAAATTTCATTGTATAGTAAGTGAATTGGCATAGCTGTTCAGTATGTTACCATCTAGTGAAATTTATGCCAAACTGAAAAGCACACCGGGGTTTCCAACTTTGCATGCCTTTGCATTTTCACATGAATTAAATTTCTGCAGTAGTGTACTACCACCTAGTGACACTGACATAAACTTATAGCTGAGAGGATGGTAAGGGCCATGCACATCTTCAAGTGTGCACGACCCATAAGTTGATTACATCATACCAGTTGCACATGCACAAAAGGTTCTAAAAATGGGCACAAGTCAAGGGGTGTTTGTGACTCTGTTGCCATATCTTGAGTTCAGAGGAGAAGTGTGTTGGACTTAAATACTGTAAATTACCACATCTATGTTACATGTAATATCATTCAAAGAAAAAATAAATCTGCAAGGTGTAAAAAATTAGGATGTTCGCATGCTCTTACACAGCAGCCAACACTGAATTTGAACTTCAAACGTTGGGATATATATATATAAATTTTATTTGTGACTGAAATGCTTAATCTGGTCCTGTGTATTTGAAATGGGGGTTTTCTTGAGGCACTTAGTTATGGCATTCTACTGAAACATATAAGCTTCTGGCTTATTTTGAAAGGTTTCTGTTCTGGATTGTCAGAAAGCCACAAAACTATAAACTATTGACATTTAAGTTATTAAAATTGAATTTAAAGTCTGGTTTATCCATTGGCGAGTGTTTATAAGTGAAGCAGCCAAATATTTCCGAAATGCTTGGAGAGTTTGTTAGCTAAAAGTAAAAAAATACATACGTAATGATATGCAACTTGATGGGGGGAATAAATTAGTTGTTTTATTTAATTTTTACTGTCATTAGAGGTGAAATATAACCAACACAATTCTCTGTATTAATGTTTTTATTGGTCATCATACATGGCTTCCATGATATAATGGTCAACTGATCCAGGTTTGCCTGTGGTTTCTTACCACAATACAAATTGTAATCTGTTTTACTTTCTCTACTACATACTTACAGTAAGTAGAGCAAGTATTGTAGTCCACTCAAAAGTTCCATGTCCAGATTGCATCAGAAATGCATCTTCTAAATCCAAAAAAGCCTTTTCAGAAAAAGTTCCATATATAGGTGTGAATAGCTTAATTCAAAAACGAAAAGTCAATTAAATACCAAACTTGGTATTTAAGTTCAACATCTTCTAAGGATGCGACACAAAGATATTAAAAAAACTCCTCCTGCCCCAAACTATCATTTACACAGAAAATTTTGATTTTCTCAAAAATGGCTGCAACAATTTTTATTAAAATACTATATGTTTAAGACAAGACAAATAAAATGTGTATCTTGAATTTTCTGAGAAGAGCCTGTGAAGTCTGAAAGACTTTTGTCTAATAATTGTAAGAGACGGACAAAATCTTATTACACAAAAATGTACATCTTGTTAAAGCACACAATTTTTTGTGGCATTAACCATTCCCGAGATATTCTTTGTTATTGGTTTGAATTTTCAAATACTTAAACTTTTCTCAAGTATATTTCTTACCTACAATGTGAAGGGAGCAGCTACTGGTGCTATATGTCACCTCTTCTCCTTTTATAAAACCTTAGGATTTGGCACAACAAATTGTTATGCAGAAATCAAAGCTATTTGTTCAACACTGCATAACCTACTATATCAAATGTCTTCTTTTCAAAAAGCAGCAATCTTTTGTGATTCTAGAGCAGCTATAATTGCTGTATCAGATAATATATCACCTAAGTGCAAAAGAATGACAGATTTTGGAAAATAATGCATTACTTATTCTTCTTCAGGCACTAGACCTCACGATCTGTTGTGTCTCATTGGTCCCACCATCTTTTCTTGGGTCTTCCAGCTCCTGTTTCCCCTCTTGGCTTGTACTTTAAAATCTTCTTTGGCATTCTTTCATTACCCATTCTATTAACGTGGTCTTTCCATGTCTGTCCACATTACTTATTAAAACTCAAAAATAAAATAGTTTCATCGGTTCCAGCACACTGTGGATTATCCTAAAATGAAACTGCCGATTATCTGGCAGTAAAAGGAAGCAATATCATACAGAAACCTTTATCAGATGTATCGTTCCTAACATCAAAACAAGTTAATAAATTCAGAATTTACAAATACATTGACAAATCATTTTAAAGAAGCTTCAAGAAATAAAAGCTGAGTGTCTCAACACAAGTTTATTTAAAATTGCTGAGTATCCAAAGAAAAGTGCTGTCTCATCTTTTAGATAAATCACACAGGCCATGATTGTCTGTCAAAACACCTGCACAGAATTACTTGTTGCCTACTCTGTCCGTTGTGTCCTGTATAAGAAGAGAGGTATCAGAACCATCTTAAAAACTGTCCAGTCACAATACCTGGAAAATACTGCAGAGTGAGAGAGGTAATGTCTGCATTGCCAAATGCTTAGCATCAATAAAAATTTTCAAGTGCAAATTATTTTTCTTTTTTTCCCCATTTTCTTTCTTTTCCACGTTCATGCAAAGAGAACATAATTTCAAAGTCATCACAAAGCAACCAGTTTGAAGATATTTAACTATTGCTTTAGTAATTGAAATTGAGTTTTATTTATGGATGCTCTTTAATTGCTATGCTTCGTAGCGTCCCATTCTATATTGGGCATGAAAGACTTTTGCTCAAAGGCCTCTTTATCAGGCTTGAGGTTCTTTTACGTGCCATAAATCTATGACACAGGACCACCGGCTTTACTTCCCTTCCAAAGGAAGCCAGGCTAAGGATTTTTATTTCCGAAAAAAATCCATCACCCTACATCAGATTTGAACCCATGACCTCAGGAACTAGACCATGGAAGATGGCTATCACTTTAGCTTATTGTATTCTTCTTATATCTACAACAAAATGTGCAAATGAAAAATGTATTTATCTGTATTACCTGGAAGTAGATAGAAGAATAAGCTTTTTAAGAATAGTGAATGGAGAAAGTGATGTGAATGCATCACATCAAACTGTTTTCCTTCCTGAATAGTAAATCACATTATTCTCATTTATTGCTACTTTGTCAAGCCTTCTATTTTACACTTACTGTGAGGAGTGCCTAAACACTACCTAAGATGTAAGCAATGCTACCCATGATAGTACATAAAACATTCTGTTACACAATGCAGCCGTAAACTTCCCACATGGGTATGTGAGCTTGCAAAATGTAAAATTCACATAGGTGGAGCAAAACCTTTTGTTTCATAATATTCAGAGTTTCCTGCTTTTTCATCTCCAAACCAGTACAGAAAATTGAGCTTTTCAGTACACACTTTCCTTATTCCAACACCAACATTTTAGTAATCAACAACTTAACTGAAACATATGACTGCATTCATGCCCACCATGAAACAAAATATTCTACTAACTGCATAGGAAAGCGCATTTTTTCAGGACTTGTTTTCATATTCTGGCCGAAGCTCGGTTAACATCTTAGGTATTCATCGTGAAAAAATTCACTTTCCTATGCAGTTACATATATAACTATTTTGTACTAGACTGGGCATAAAAGACAATTTACAGTCTATTTATCAAGGTTATGTAAACTATTCTGGTAATGTTGCTCCAGAGGTCGACGTGTCATGGCGGGTGCCGCAAGTCAGGCAGGCTACCCTGTAGAAACAAACATCGCTAAAATTCTGCGAATGTGTGGCATTTGGCTTTCTAAATGCCCCAAAGTTGTTTAGCACTTCCGATTGTGTATTCTGTCAGCAAACAGTCAACATGGAGAACTTACGCTTCATTGTGAAGAATGAGATCCTAAATAATGACGCTGTCCTAATGGAAAATTGGGATATAGAACAACTTGTACAAGAGCTAGCAAGCTTAGGAGGCAGTTCAGCACTTCTCAGGAGCTCTTCAACTCATACTTGCAGTGTACAGGAAGAGCTGTCCCAATCGGAGAGTGTTTCAGAATTTTCTTGTGACACTCTCCGAGAATTATCCTGCTGCATAACATCTTTGCAGCTCTCTTCTCCCTCAGAACTTCCTTTTCGTCTTTCTTTTCTTCCAAAATTTCATATTTCTTCATTGTATATCCTCCAGAACTTCATCTTTCTTCTACATCTATCTTCCTTATATGCATCGATGCAAAACAGCCTTTATTAAGGCTTACAATTGCATTCTGAAAGAGCAGATATGTCCTTGGACATAATTATAGTAGCATTCATTATTATTTAGTTGTAATACATTTGCTTACTGCGTCACGGTAATTATTTAGTTGTATTACATTTGCCTAATGTTGCACGGTAATTATTTAGTTATTACATTTATTTAGTAGTGCACAAGCGCTAATGGTCATTACTAAACACCAAGCATTAGACAATACCAATATTTTTTACTGCTTCGCGGTTATTATTCAATTTTATTGCATTTTTTCACTATTTCGTGCTTATCTATTAAGACAGCGTGTAACAGTTTGCAACAATACCAAACTGTTTCCGGTTTTACTAACGTGGCAGCGTTTTTTCCGTTCAACAGTTGGTACCTGACATTGCGCATTTACATCGTCCGCCATGACACGTCGACCTCTGGAGCAACATTACCACTTATCCCATGGGTTAATCAGTGTATTATACATCAATGGCGTGAATTAGTATATTACGCAACAAGACTATAATGGCAGTAATTAAGATGCAAGTATGTTTATGAAGAGCATCTCAATTACAATTATAGTTAAGACTGTTTTTGGTTGACTATAGTATAATTTCAAAACTTTGAGTTTTTACATCTTAGCTTATTAATTAGCGAAATTAAATACTTGTACGACCTGGCCATCTGTTGCACTACTCACTTATTTGTGAGTAGTGCAACAAATGGCAGTACTATTGAGTTCATGCTGTATTTATTGATATTTTTGCAGATAACATGAAAACAAGACACATTACAGCAAAGGAAATGAACTCAATTTGTTAGAATATTAAAATTACAATGAACAGAATTTATTTTATTTAAATACATATTTCATTATTTATCTGGGGAATGGATCCCAGTGGACTCTGTTTTGAAGGTGTTAAAGGTATGGACTACGCGCACTCCCGAGTAAGATCATAATGGATGCCATTCTAGTTAAAGGTTATGTCACATGTAATCAGCGCATTATAGTGTGGTCAACCAAAAATATATGTCATGTTTTTGTGTGTCAACTATTACACAGAACTGCAAAGATTTCACGGCACAGAATATTTTTTATCATAATAGTCAAACTGGATGCTCTGATTTCGAAAATATTAATAGTTTTTGCGTATCATGTACAGATTTTGAACAATTCTGTTTCAATACAAAATTCAAAGTTCAGTACGCTAGTGTTAACATCAATGCATATCCGACTTACAGCATGGTTGATTAGAATATGTTAACATGGTAAATCATATGACGTCATGTTGTACCACTGTCTATCTCTGTTTACAGGTAATGTTGAACCTATCTCATAAACATTTATTGCCTAAGATGTCAACAGGAATCTATCTTAGAATCCTCAGTACAGTTTTAAACTTCTTCTCAGCGGGTCTCATTTGAAGCCCTATTATGTTGTGAATTTTATTTGTGGAAAAAAATGGCAAGTGGTGTATTTAGGAGGGGCAGTGTGAACAATCCTAACAATTTCTGTTATTCTGTGGGTGTTATGTGATAAAGCAGTAGAAAAGAAAAATTACCGCATTTATCAAGAGTTTTATCTGGCCTATTTTAAAATTAAATTATGACATCAAGACAAGAATTTTGCTCCTCATATTGTATGTAAAAGTTGTGTAGAAAATCTAAGACAGTGGTATAAGGGAGTTTGTTCACCTATGCCCTTTGCTGTTCCTATGGTATGGCATTAACAACAGAATCATTTTAATGACTGTTATTTTTGTCTGTGTAATATATTTGAATTCAGTAGGAAAAACAAGGTGGGCATTATATATCCAAACTTGCCATCAGCAATTAGACCTGTGCCTCATGTTCCTGTTCCATCACCATCTACAGTATTACCAGAGTAGTACTGATACTTTGAGAGTAGAATATGATTTAAATTGGTCCCCAGGCTTAGAAGATGAATTCCAAATCCATTGCATCATAAGGTATGTTTGAAATTTTCCTAATTCAATGTAAACTGTTGCATCTATAGAATTCAGATTGTTTCTTAGTTTGCATGATTTCATGCATTTTAAATTGTACTTAAACACTAGAAATAAACTCAGATATTACATATTTCCTTTCTGCATTCCAAAAAAAACGGTACGTGATACGGAAAAATGGAAAGCAGATTTGAATTTAGCATACCAAAATTAGGTTTAGAGACCTGTTTATCCCCGTGCCACAGAAAAAAAAATTAAATTCGCAGGCTTGTGTTATTAGAGTTGCCCTCCATGGTCTAGGGGTATCATGTTAGCCTGTAGTTTCTGAGATCGTGGGTTCAAACCAGTGGAGCGTGATGATTTTTTTTCGAGTGTAAAAATCCTTAGCATGGCTTTCTTCAAAAGGGAAGAAAAGCCAGTGGTCCTGTGTCATAGATTTATGGCACATAAAAGAACTTCAAGCCTGATAAAGAGGTCTGTGAGCAAAATTTGTGGTCTTTCTACCCAATATATAATGGGACTAAGAACCATAGTAGTTAAAGAGTGCCCATAAATAAAACTTAATTTGTTTATAAATATTATTACATATCACATTTTTATACACTAAAAACGTCTAAAAGATATTTGCATTTATGCAAAGAAAATCTTTATATACTCAAATTTCAAAAATATCTACTTTTCATGCACTAAAATTGTCAACTCTAACCTCATACTTTTTGGTATTTGCAATATTCTTCTTCAGGCATCATTCTGGTCATTGTAACTTGATTTCCAGTATATAATGATCATTTTATCCAAATTCTCAGTGTTTATTTTAAAATTAAAAATACATGTATTATATGCTCGATACATGGAAAAGTGATGAAATATGTAGAAATATGCACCATAAAACTTTGTGTGCAAGCAGAGAATGTGAAAGTTAATTCCTATTATGAGTAAAAAGAAATTATATATACATTTGCATACAAATCCGATGTTACTGTATGCATAACGATCTGAAAACATGTTTTATTCTAATTGTGACATTTATCTGCTTTCTCAGTGAAGAAGCAGTACTTAAACAAATTCTAATGCCACAAATGTTTTAGAAGATATCCAAATATCATAATGTATTTTAACCAATCTATTTTATTTTTATTTAAAAAAATTAAATTCAGTTTTATTAATGGATGCTTTTCAACCTCGGGAATTTTTATTTAAATGTGGGATATCTCATTTCCTACAAAGTTTGTACTGACAGAATATGTGGTCCCTCCACCCCTCATAAGTAAGCCAATGTTATGTATTTTGTTTCTCTACACAGGATGTAACAGTGCTTACACTCAGGTGCTGATGTCAGTTGACACATGTGCGACATTCCCTTCATCGCTGCCAGCCTCCAAAATAATTATAACATCACATAAATCTATACAGACGGGGACAATTCCTTGCATTAAAGCATACTTTTTACTTTCTTTACCACCTACATATGGTAAGTATTATTTCAGCCAAAAATGTGGTATAGAAATTAACCAGAAATACTTGTTTTGAACTCCCCTGAAGGTAGAAATGGTCTGTGTGTTTGTGTCCATATTTGGTATTCAAGTCAATTTTTTCCAAGGATGAGAAATGAAGATTTTTAAAAAAATCCACCCACCCCAAACTACCTACATGGAAAACACAGTGTTATTTTCTAAAAATGTATGAATATAATATTGAATTTCCTGTAAAGTCTCCTTTACTTGATTGAATTTTATAACTAGGAAAACATAATGGATATACAAAAACTTCCTGCTGCAAAAATGTGAGCTCATTAAATAACAAAATATGTTTGAAATAGCCCTTTACGAGTACTCACACCACGCAGGAGTGTGCCTGTAGCATGCAATACAGCTTGCTACTGTTGTCGTGGCTGTGTTGTATAATGATGCCGTACATTCCATTTCCTTTTGACATTCAAGACACTGTGGGAGTCTGTCCTTTTTAGTAAACAGAGGCTGTTCTTCCCATGGGCCTCCCCAGCTTGATAAAGCAACACTGAGAAACTACAGACTGTTGCTGTGTACGCACTCCTCAGCAGACTTGCAACAGGATGTTTCAAAGCTTTCTATCACAAGAGTTTGTTTCCAGAAATAAACATTTGAACAGTTTTCACGGTTATATCTAAGCAAATCTTCCTTAATTTGAATACTATAATTTATAATGGGTATATGTGTGAATTTGTCATGTGAATGTACACTTCTCGTCAAAAATAATGGGCCGGTGCAAAATTACAAGTTCTGGATACGGAGCTTTGCATATGCTTGTTGTGCCAAAGCCTTGGTGTACAAGGTAACAGCAATGAAGCTAAACCTTTATCACAGTACACTTTGCAGTTTGCAATGTGCTCTACTGACGTATTTAGGATTATTTCTATAAAGAATCAAAGCATATAATAGCTAAAATAGGAAGTTCGTTGAAAAATATGTCTGGTAAGCAAATGCAAGCACGATATCTACACATTTAGAAGATGCAATGCTTCAAATAAGAATGGCGTAGATTGTTGATGCACATGCCTGTAGGCTGAGTATAAGCATGCTCCAGGTTAAAATCCCTTCACAGTAGCCATGTACTACTCGTAAGGTATTTAATAAAGTCGTAGAACGCTAGGGTTATGATATGACATGTTGTAGAATATTCCTGAACTTCCAGTAGATAAAGCTCTTTCGCAGCTAAACCATTCCTTCACGCCATTATCCTTCGAAATGGCACACAGCTACGTCACCCCAACTAATTTGTCTAATTCTTGGAGGTTATTCTGCATCAAGGAAAGTTGCAGTAATCGGAGTCTCCTTGACAACAGCTAAAACATGGACTAAACGATTTCACTAGCAAGGAGAAGTTGCAAAACGGCCACGCATCTCTAAAGAGGATCAGGATGTCACCTTGTTAAGGCAAGCAGAATTGCACGGTTTTAGAATCGCTTTTAATCTCAAGATGACGTCCAACTTTCCCAGCTCCACACGCACCGTAGTGAACCACTTTAGAGAGCATGGAATAAAGTCTTGTTGAGCTGCGAGGATGCAATGCTTAACAGAAGCATACGCTACTATCCACCAGAACTTCAACTGGAGAAATGTTATGTTCTCCAATGAAGTAATCATTGCAAATAGCAATGACGGTCCTGTCCATGTTTACCACATGGGTGGCTACTAATACGATGAGCGCTTTGTGAGACTGAACAGATCAGGTCATGTTAGCGTCTCTTGTTGGGGTGGATGTCATACAAGGGAGCAGGACCTCTAGAAAAATCCAAGGTAGATTTACGGCGGATGTTTATAAAAATGTTTTGGAAAACATTATTCCTTCAGCCCGTGAATGATACCCCAAAGGGAATCTCTTGTTTCAACAGGACAACCATCCAGTACACACCGGATTCAAAGATGGTTTATGAACAGACGTGGCCCTGAGCTGCTTGATTAGCCCCCACATTCACCGGATATGAATCCCATTAAACATGTGTGGGCTAGAGTAAAATGTATCTTGCTCTCTAATTGGGAAGATCAACCACTTGCCCGTACAGTAGACGAGTTGTGGGACAGGGTGTTAGATGCGTGGGAGGAGGTCGACACAGATTTACACTTCTTTGACAATCTTGTGGACTCCATGCCTCACAGAATGAGAGCAGTTGTTCACACTGGTGGTTTGTGAACGAGATACTTGACCTACCACTGCCTTTTGGTTTCAAATTTTATTAAGTTTATCGTTTTAACAAAATGAACGTTTATTTATTGTAGTATCCATTAAGGCTTAGTGTTGCCCTTAATAGCCCAAAAGCGATGAGCAACAATAATTATAAAAGGCATATAGATAAGCAGAAATATTTAATTCTTGAGAAAAAAAAAAAGAAAAAATCTTGTTGCGGAGCTTTGAACTCATTAGCACTGATTTTAAAGTAACAGATGTTACCCCTACACCAATACATCCTAAAGCCCTGCTTGCAGGAATACATTATAAATGTAGATTGGGCCTTCGTCTGATGAATGTTGCAGCAACAGCATTAGGTACTGCACATTATGTGCACCACACTTTTACATCCAAGGGTCGGCCCATTATTTTTGACAAGATTTTTGCACATTTGCTTGCTTCTTATTCATGTCTGTAGTAACAATCAGAGGGATTAAACATAATGCTACATTATGGGAAAGCGTAAGTATATCAGGATATGCCCTCAATTACAAATGAAGAGAAAATATCAGATGTGAGCACTTGCTCTGTTATTACAAATTCACATAAATATTCTTATTAGAGGTAATGCTTCTGTCACTTTTCATGGTATATTTTTACTTGGGAATGACTTCAAATTAAACACTAAGTAATTAGTTACATACAACATGCAGGACCATTCAAATTATAAAAGAACAGGTTTTCTTGTTTGTTCCATTTATACTCCACCTTTAACTGTAATGGTCATATAGACAGCCTTTTTTGGATTTTTGGTTTTTGACATTAGATCACACACTCATTCATACTTCCAGACTCTGGGAAGGATAAGGAATAATCCTTGCTAGATAAAAATTTCCACCCCCAGCCAGGAGTCTGTCTGAAGTTGAAACTTCAAAAATTGAAAAGTTATATTCCATGCAAAAAAAGAGGTTTTTGAAACATATCTCTAAATTTAAAAATATTTTGGCAAGTTATTTTTGTACTTAATTTAATTCTTTAGGATATATTGGTTCCACTGCGAATATTTTAGATCGGAGACTTCTATTGTGTCAGTTTTTATTAATAACAAAGAAAGTTGGCTGCCCCACTGCACAGTGTGTTTCCATTTCTGCGTGATGCTCTTACACTGTTTCACTTCTCCGTGTACTTAATGCAACTTCTTTGGGCATTTCATATGAAGAAAATGTTATAACAACAATTTTGTTCTCAGAAACTGAAACGACACAGCGTATGCTGCGTGTTCCTGGCACTGTCTTTAGTCTGAGAAACCGATTTGTATTTAATATTTCAACCTGACTTTTATGTTTTTCTTTTCGATAAAAGAAATATCAATACTAGAAATATGAGTTTTCATACAATTCTTTCGGGTTCGTAATACGAGTTCCCTGTAGACTAGCGTGTGTCTCTTTAATGTTCCACTGACAGCCACAGGGGCTCTTTGCCATGACTTTTAGAAGAAACAAAGCCACTTAGCTGCAACCAGAAAATTTGTTATATGATAAGATATACTGCTAAAAGTCTTGTTCTCATATTGCCCAGTTGTACCATTACAGAAATCATACATTTTTCATATTCTGAAATTTTTGTCTTAATTTTAACATACGTTCTTTTTTAAATAAATGAACCCCTGCAGTATCATGTATTAAATAATCAGATATAAATACGAAGCACAGAGGTTTTACTCAATTATCCTGGATGTTTCTGAAATAAACAACAAATGGGTGTACTGTGGCTTGGCTTGTACTCCAGTGGTATCCTTGAATCCTGAAACTATCATTTTCAGAATAATTGCTGATTACAATAAATTCATGTTGAATTGTCTTCTTGAGGTGATTTAGGTATGAGGATTGAACTTTTGCGATGAAATTGTGGGTTTTGATTTTTTTTAGAAAAATTATGAAGTTGTGTGTGAAATTTTATGCAGTTGCTTTAAACTGCTTTTAGGTCTACTCTGCCAGTTATTGTTATCACATCTATCAGATTTTTCTTTATAAAATCATTTATTAATTTGGAAATATTTTGAGTTCCAAGACATTTTTCACATTTGTTAATAATGCAGTTTTCAGAAGAATTTTGACATCATCTTTTGTATAAAACATTCAATTTTATCCATTTCGAGATTTACTCCTTGATTGATAGTTTGCGGATTCATTAACACTAACTTTGTGTTTTCATAAATGGTACAAACACAGACATTATGCATACCCGGAGCAGCAGATAGAACACGTTTCGGTCTAAGGTATGCAAACCTAGAAAGCCCTATTTTTTAGCCAGGATGTCTGTTCTTAAATTCTTTAGGGAGCTCTTTTAGATTAGCCAAAAGGAGCCTTTTTTATTTTTTCACCTCTTTCACAGACTTTGTATCTTTCATTCCTGCTATCATCATCCTCCAAGTAGAAGTTGCAGACAAGTGTGGTAATTTTTTAGAAATACAGCACTGATATTTTCTATCATGTACACACACAATTCCTTTGTGTCATTTTAGCTGTGTGATGATTAAAGCAAAATGACAAACTGTCACATACTTTTGTTTTCGCTCCAGCTTTTGCATAAGCAGGTTAAAACAAAATATTTTTCGTTTGTTGATTTTGTATTAGAAAATTTCTTCCCCATCACTTTTAGTAGGGACATCAAACGTTCATGGCATTGGCTTTCCTTGCCAGCGCAACTTACTTTAGAAACAGGAGACTGCCCAAGGGGAGATGATAATTCATTTAAATTGCTTATTGTGGCCACCTCTATTTTCTGGAACATCCTCTTCTCCACTAGATTTCAACTTACCAGTCTTTGGCACACATACTTCATTGCCTCAAATCACTTTGTTCACTACACCCGGCAGATATCATTTTTGTTAATCTGACATGACACAAAGAGCATATTGCACCAACTATCACTAAATAAGGCAATTTTTCTCGCACCTGTCTTAGTGTCCTTGGAGTTCAAAAGGGTTATACCATCACAACTTTCGAAAATGGTTCCAAATTTTTGGCATTTTAAAACTAACTAGAAACCAGCACATATTTATAAACAAGGGCTTCCGGACATACCATCAGCTTCAGGCAGCCACATGTGTTTATCTGGACTGATGACTATCACAGATATCATTTTTGTTAATCTGACATGACACAAAGAGCATATTGCACCAACTATCAATAAATAAGGCAATTTTTCTCGCACCTGTCTTAGTGTCCTTGGAGTTCAAAAGGGTTACACCATCACAACTTTCGAAAATGGTTCCAAGTTTTTGGCATTTTAAAACTAACTAGAAACGAGCACATATTTATAAACAAGGGCTTCTGGACATACCATCAGCTTCAGGCAGCCACATGTGTTTATCTGGACTGATGACTATCACATCCTGCTGCACTGCCTCCATGCATAGCAAGTGATATTCGCCCACAAGAGTAAAATTATTAATTTAAGTTTTTAGTATACATCTTAAAACTTGGAAGATAGACCGAGAATAACACAGGTAAAAATGAAATGGGTGCATTCGAATACAAAAAACTAAAGCTTTTACTGGAGCATTTGTATTAGCTTCCCTTATTATTATTCGAAGTGATCTTCAGGTACTAAAATGTGATTCAAGTTTACAATGGTGTGTCTTGTGATTCTATGTCACTTTAATTAGGGCATCTAGAATATTTTAAGTTCTGAATAACATGTATGTACCCCCAGCTTTTCTGTTATCAATATGACTAAAATATTAATGATATGGTGATCATACTTGGGAATTCAGTTTATTTGTACAATGACTTATATTAAAACCCCTATAAACTCCACGACATCCGTGGTATATTGATAACATTTTGTATGCAATGACCCAACAGAAAAGCGTTCGTGAAGTGAAGAAGCCTAAATGTATGCAAGATTATGTTTTGTCTTGTCTACAATAGTGATAATTTTGTTAAATCGGAGACATTTCAACACGCCATGGAAAATGAATTCAAAGAAAAATGGATAGAAGATGAATTGAGAATACAACTCATTAAGAATAATATATGGGGAAACTATCATCCAAAAGATGAAACTGTCCTAAAGAGTAAATCAGTTTACAAAGTGAAGAAAAATGCAGATAGCATTCTTAAGTTCAAAGCGCACCTTGCAGCTAGTTGCTTTACTCCAGAGTGCGGTGTTAATTAAAAAAAAAACATTTTCACTAGTAGTGCCTTATCTGACAATGCGACTTGTTCTCAGTTGGAAATGAACTAGATATAGACATTGACCATACTGATATAAAAACAGCATTTTTGCATGGTTCTTTGGATGAAACCATTTATATGGAGCAACCAACAGGTTTTAAAAAAGATGGGAACAAAGTCTGTCTACTAAAGAAGGGTCTTTATGTACTAAAACTGTTAAGTATTGGTTACAAACAGTCAAAGTGTGAACCATGTTTATACAGCAAAAACAGTGCAACTATAATTGCTCCGCGTGTTAAGGATTTTTTTTTTTCTCTTTCTTCACTAACGATAAAGGAAAGCAAAAACTAATGAAAACTTTAGAAGGAAATTTTGAAACATAGTTTGTTGGTATGAAAGTCACAAGAAACAGTATTATCACATCAAAGAATTGATATGCCAAGGAATTGCTAGAACACTTTGGTAAGTCAAAAGCCAAACCATTAAAAACTCCTATGACAATAAACCTGAAACTTGATAAAAACAGGTGCTTCAGTATCTAATGGGCACAGTTGACTATGCTCTCCACCTTTATGAAAAGTTCGAAATGCTTTGATTTGGAGGCTTTCATGGTTGCAGACTGGGGAGGTGATGCGACAGATCATGAATCAACAACTGGGTTTGTCACGAGAAATGGGGTAGTGCAGTTTAACAAGTATCACGAAAACAGCACACAATTGCTCTTTCCAGTATGGAAAATTGAGTTTTATTTATGGACGCTCTTTAACTGCTGTGGTCCTTAGCGTCCCATTCTATATTGGGCGTCAGAGAACGGTAATTTTCCTCAGAGGCCTCTATCAGGCTTGAGGTTCTTTTATGTGCCATAAACCTACGACACAGAACCACCAGCTTTACTTCACTTCCAAAGGAAGCCATGCTAAGGATTTTTACACCCGAAAAAAATCTATCACCCTCCGGCAGGTTTGAACCTGTAACCTTGGGAACTGGAAGCTAGCATGATAACCAATACACCACAGAGAACAGCTTCCATGGAGGTAGAATATTTGGCTATAAACGATATTTTGTGAGAAATATCCTAAATGAATCTCATCCAGTTGTAGCATACAGGGTTATTCAAAAAGAAGCAATCAACTTTAAATATTTATTTCTAATGAACAACAATAGATAGCAACACATAACACATCATTGAACAGAGGAAAGTTCAAAGTTTTAAGCCTGTACCTACAGTGACAATGGGTTTGTTTATGAGAAAGTGGCAATGCCACAGGAAGTCATCGTGTGCTGCAGTATGCAGAGTGAATCCATTGTCTCATTGCAGCATGCATTTCGTTCCAAGTTCAACAAAGAGTCACCTTGTCATAAAAAATTTACAATTGATAAAATAAATTCGTAGAAGATGGTTGCATGTGCAAATAGAAAAGCACTGGTTTTCCTCGCATAACAAATGGTGCTCATTTTGAACTTTCCTCTATTCAGCGATTTATTGCCATCTATTGTCGATTAGAAATAAATATTTCAAGTCTATATATATATATATATATATTTTTTTGAATAACCCTGTATTGTAACACTGTGCTCAAAAGCTTATTTCTAATGAAAAGGCACAAACATACCAAACATATTGATGTTAGGCATCATCTTGTCATAGAAGCTGTTCAAAAAGGTACACAGTAATTAAGTATATGTCCACTGAAAAGATAGCTGATGTATTGACCAAATTGCTCTCAAGCCCTGAATCTTCAGAATTTGTGAAAAACCTTGGTTGAAAATAGTTTAAACTGAAGCAGAAGTTTAGTTATTCGTTTAATTTTCAAAGATATTTGATTAAGGAGCGTTAAGAATATGGCATACTTAATTGTAATCAAACATCTTTATATTTTACATGTCCGAGGACTTATTTGTTCCTAATATTCTATGCATTTCCCGTTCTTCCCTCTGTTATCCTCTTATGTGGTTTAAATAAAATAGATTGTTGGGCAAAGCAAAAGTACACAAACAAATAAGACTTCATGTATTTGCACTTCGCCATGGTCGAGTGGTTAGACCGCTCGCCTCTCACCGAGGTGGCCCAAGTTCAATCCCAGGGACCTGTATGTGGAATTTGTGGTGGGCAAAGCGGCCTCTGGGCGAGTTTTCTCCGGTTTTCCCCGCCATTCATTCCACCAACTGCTTCATCACCACCTTTCCTTTCATGTTTTGCCATAATTTCGTTTCATCTACTTCCTTCATCCCATTCCAGGCTGATCACCCATCCAGGATATTCTGTCTGCTCCTCAATGGGCCTCTGACCCCAGGCACCCACCTGTAAGTCCTACATAAGATGAGGTTAAACACCGAATGAATGAATGAATGAATGAATGTATTTGCACTTTTAACTCTAAGGTAGCATTCCAAGGATCTCTCTCTCTCTCTCTCTCTCTCTCTCCAATGAACAGAAAAACTAATGCTCTTAGTATGCAAGAATAAATAAACATGTTGCTTCATCTCAAAACACAGAAAATATCCATTATGGTCTGCAAGCAAAGTGATATGGTGATGTGGAGGGATGAAAATATTCATTTCCTATCAACGAAGCACAAAGCTGTTGACATTACAGCAAAAGGCTAGCTGAGAAGAGAAAGTCAGATACTCAGAGAGGAGGTAAAGAAACCAAAGTGTTCCTCTGATTTCCAGAAGGGAATGGGAGCTGTTGATTTATAATATCTGGGGATAGCTTAGTTTCCTTTCTAAAGGCTCTTTCAACAAGAGTGTCCTATCTTTAACATGTGATAGCTTCGTTATTGAGTTACAGCAGTCAGCAACGTGTAGAAATTGTGAAAAATTATCAAAATGGATCATCTGTTCACCAAGCCTTCCGTGTATTGCGTGAAGTTTATGGTGTGCTTTAATCGTCCCTGCGAGAGAACGATTCGGCGTTTGATCAATAAATTTGAAAGAAGTGGTTTTGTCAGCAATCAAAGAACGCCTGTACATAATCGACTACATGCTCCAATGAAAACATAGGCACCAAGAAAGGAAAAATTCAATTACTCGTCCAGCGCAAGAATTGGGGATTTTGCCGATCACAACTTGGCGAATTCTGCATCTGGACTTGAAGTTTCACGCTTACAAAATGGTGTTAACCTAAGAACTAAAGCCCAACGACCATAGGTTGCGCTGTGTATTCGCTGACAGGGCTATGGAGCAATTGGAAGCTGACCCAGATTTTTGTTGAAAAATCATCTTCAGCGACGAAGCCCACTTTTGGATGAATGGTTGTGTTAAACAAAATTGCCACTATTGGAGCAATCACAATCCAATGCAGATTCAAGAACGACCACTTCATCCCCAAAAGGTTACTGTGCAGTATAGATTTTGGTATGGTGGAATCATTGGTCCATATTTTTTTCCAAGATGAAGATGGAGAAGCTGTAACTGTCAATGGAGAAAGATACCAGGCTCTTATAAGGGACTATTTTTAACCTCAATTGGATGATATGGATCTCAAACATCTGGTTCCAGCAAGATGGTGCCACATGTCATACTGACTCTCCTAACAATCGATCTTTCGAAGCAGATGTTCAGAGGTTTTATCATTTCCCGTGGTGGTGATGTTAACTGGTCCCGAGGTCATGTGATTTAATGCCATTGGATTACTTCTTGTGGGGTTATGTTAAATCTCGAGTTTATGTCAACAAACCAGAAATGGTAAATGATCTTGTGAATAACATCATGCTTGTTATTCGTGAAATTGGACCTAATTTACATTCTGTCACTGAAAATTGGGTCAACTGTATAAGCACAACCCAAAGAAGTTGCGGCGGTCACTTAACTGATGTTCTCTTCCACACGTAATGGCATTATGTTCCAAAATAAAAAAAGAAATAAACCTCTTATTTATAGAACATGTTTTATTTAAGTTCAAAGATAGGACACTCCTTGAAAGACCCTATATGATGCACAGCTGATCACATTTTATCTGCAAGATGTGCATTTTCAATTGTTTTTCACAAAATGGCTGGTAAGAAAGAGAACAACTACATGGACCTTAGAACCAACGTTGCTTATCACTGCTTCAAAGTGTAAAATTGCCAGAGTACAATGTTAGAGCTGCAGATGAGGACCCTAGTTACTAACCATGTGGCAGAGAGCTTTACGTGAATGGGAGGGGATGGATACTACATAGCAGTCATCAAAACAATCAGAAGGACCCATTAGCACCAAGATGTTTTCATAGCAATAAGACGCAAATACCTTAACACATGACATGCCTGGCAAGTAACATGAACTGCACATGTTATCTTCTGCAGTTATAAACAATGCCTTCCTTTAGCACCAGCTTGCAATGTTTTTGCTTCAGTAAGATTACCTGTGTACTGTTAAGTTCTTTTGCACCATCCTATTTGTGGTTATTTGCCTTGTGTTTGTGAACATTTCAATTATAACGTTTTTAATGAATATTTAACAATGTCCAATAATAGTAACAAGCATAGCGCAGCCAAACAAAAAGCTGAGCATACTTGGGAACTGAATAAAACTGTACTTGGTAAAGGTATTCCAATTAAAGAAGCAGCGTGGTAAATATGCTCTGTAAGAAAATCGGTGGCATTTTCTTATTAGAATACGCAATATTTCACAGGTATATCTTTTGTTAATGCAGATCTTGACACTGATATATTCATTATTTTACAATTTTCTTCACATACTCCTTCTTGGGCACAACCCAAATGCCTTCATACACAATTCTAATGTGCTCTCCATGTGGTTGCAATGAAAAGTAATCCCTTTCTTGATTGGCAGCAAGTATAAAACATTGGTCCCCACTTTGCAATTCACATACACCCACACCAAATAAAATTTGTAAACTACAGTAGGGGGGGGGGGAACAGTGAAAGTGTTTCACAATGCAGTGTTGTCATTGTGCATTTGGAGAACTGCTCCAAGATCTACTGCGCCCAACACACATTAAGCCATAAAACTCTGAGCCAATGCTTCTAGTATCCTGTTTGCAAAATTTCAGAGAAAAATCCTGATTACTGGCTCCGAGTTGTGTGATGGTTCCTCAATGTTGTTACAGTAGTACTACTTTGCAAGGAGAGCGAAGTTCTGTAAACTGAAGTGCTACAAGTAGAGGAAACCAAATAGACTCTTGTATAAGCAGATAGTCATAATATATGGTGCAGTTTGAGTCAGTTCAGCAGGAAGTGGAAACTGGCATCCGTCCAAGACTAACAGTATTAAAATGTGCAAGCCCTCAAGTCTTAAAACATTTTGAATGAGTGCATTTTCTTTTATTAAAATGCTTTCTGGGGCAATTACAGTTTCCTTTCTCATTCTTGTTGTGCTGTTCACTCCATTCTCTTCTACACACATTGTGTTAATAATTTTGGTAAAACAACCATGACTTCAGAATCCCATGTAGGATTAAAAAATAGGGTGAGATAAAGAAAGGAAGTAACCCAAATTCAAATAGTTTTATTATGATGAATATTTCTGTTACTATACAGAGAGTACTTAAAAAACTAATATCTTTCTTTTGCACTGTCATTCTGAATTTGCTGTTTTGTAGAATATCAAATTGAGTACTCTTATCTCATGAAAGTAGTACAAATGGCCTGTTAAAGAATACCAACTTAAGCCTACTTGTTAACTTTGGGAAATCACTTTTAATAGAGCTAAATATACCTCCTACATCCCAAACCAAAAAAAAAAAAATTATCAGAAACAAACTCTGCTTATTAAAAAGTAGACAGTCAATTGTTCTGATAAATAGGTTTACTTCAAGCTGATATAAAAATTAGCTTCATTATAGTAACAACATTCTGTAACAGGAACAAGATAAATACAAGTGGCTGATCTGGGCACGTTCTGCATTTTGTTTATCAAGCTATAACACTCCGTTTTATTAACATTAAAATCTCAATATTCTCTCAGAAAAAGGCAACTTGGTTATTATTCTAGAGTGGAGAGGGAACTAATGCATTGTTTAACAACTGGTAAAGTAGAGAGAGAAAAAGAAGTTTGCGCACCAATACTCTATGTACAGTTTTAAAGCACCAAATACAAATATTTCTAAATATAGTGCTCCTATATAAGCAAAAACTGTTACTTGTGGAAGAATTTTGTAAATGGCACTGCTTGCAAGCCGATTCTCAGCCCTCCAAACAAGGTAAGTAGTGATATGTATAAAGCAGAATAATATTCTACAAATTTTAAAACTATTCAAAATTTACAAATTAAACAAAACATTGCAAATTCATTTTAAAACTATCACACCAGATGCAGTTGTCTTTTCAACTGATCGCTTTAAATGCAGCTCAAAGTTTGGGAAACACATGGAATGCAGCTAATACAGATAGTGTGTTTGAACAAAAGGCAAGAGAAGGAAGAATCAACTCATCTTTTCCAGGAGGAAGTCCAACCTGTTCCATTAAATGCAATGTATTTACACTGAACCTTCTGTCTCAAGAGTTTACTGGTTTAGGCATCAAAGTTTCCCTTTAAGAGAAATATAAAAAAGAACTGCAACAGAAGGTTCACCAAAAAAAAACCTTATATTTTATAAATTCTACTCAAAATCACCTACTTTCAAAACAGTCTTTAGAAAAACCTGCAGTTTCCTTCACAAATATCTGACATACCAAGGCCACAAATTTTAATACAAGATATGTCCCTTTGCCACTGCTCCCCTCTCATGCTTGGTAAGAAATTGAAATTGGCAGCTCCTGATTAGCAAAATAAATACCTATAGCCATAAACACTGACCACAAAAATATAGGGAACTATATACATTTGTTATTACATTACTAACGAGGAAGCCACCTTACTCCATAACTTCTTACCAGTGAAGTATTGGTCCTTCAGTTAAATTTTAATGATTGTCATAAAACAGGCTATTAGACCATTAAAATTTAACCCTGTGATGATACTACAGTTGGCTCGGTTTGCATTAACTCTAGTTTACATGTTTTCAAACTGATCAACACGGCGCTTAGTATTGCCTTTGCGAATCTCTCGCAAAGTTTTGTATTTGTCACGACCCTGACGCACATTTTCTCTGTGGATCTTGTCCATTGCTGTTTCTTTAGTTTCATCCCTTGACTGGGCCAGGTCCTGCTTCAGAGCCTGAAAATAAAACCACAACCTTTGACACATTCCATATTCTTTGTTTGTATGTATGTATGGCTGATATTAAACATTGAAACATGAAATACACTACTCATAATATATAGAAGTGGTTGCAAATATATAATTTCACTAAAATAGATTAAATACCTCAAAACTAGTTTCAAGGTATCACTTCATCGTCAGCTGATTGCAACTGGTCGGTTAACCACATCCGAGGAAAGCCAACTAGTTTTGAGGTATTTAACCTATTTTAGTGAAATTATATATTTGCAACCACTTCTATATATTATATTTAATCTTTTCACTATGTCTTCAGATTTAAAAGTATTGACACTGTACACAGTTTGTACCAAAGTTTATTTGCTTTCAGTCATGTTCTCAATTATCATTACTAGAAATCTAATGTTAAGGATGTAAACATTAAAAATAGGTAGTGAAAAATGACAAAAGCTAAACTTTGGAAGCAAGATCTGACATGCAAAACTCAGATAACACCTGCCCAACTCAATCCCTTCCCCCCCCCCCAAAAGAGCATATACAGTCTAACCTTAATTCAATTTCTGAGGGAGCAAGTTATAATAAAAAAAAATTCTGACGTGTTACACTCACATGACTTTCTCTACTCTTGTACATACTATTTTTATAAACTCTTATTCTCCATCTATTTCATATTAATCGAGATAAACATTTGCAGAAATGATCTTTTGACATGCAAAGAGAATTACATTTTACACATATCGACCAGTTCTAAAAATATTTGACTATCGCTTAAGGCATACTATGTTCCCCTTGTTTTGTATTTACAAGGGCAATATAGAAATACAGTAGCCTTTAAGCACATACATATCTCTTAATAGCTGGTTGCTAGGTGCAGCACCATTCCCTTTGCTACAGATTAATACTCTTTGCATATCCAAGACAAAAAAAAAAATGAATAACGAATTCCAATTTGAAAAAATAAGTATTGAAAAATTTAAGGGAATAGCAAGCAATATCTCGAAAATGGTTCACTCAAGAAAAAAAATTTATATGACAAATTGTGTATTTTAACGCGATCTACATTTTTTGTGTAGTAAAATTTTCTCTCTTATGGTTTACCAGTTATGCAAAAGTCATTCACAATGAAGAATACTTTTGGAGACATTCCCAGAAAATTCGAGATATACATTTCATTTGTCACGAAAATATCTTAAACATACGATATTTTAATCAAAATAGTTAAGAGCAATTTTTGAGAAAATTAAAATTTTCGAAAAATGTTCCATGTAAAGGATAATCTAGGGTGGGGGGATTTTCTTGAAAACTGTGTCGCATCTCTGGAAGATACTGAACCTAAATACCCAGTTTGGTGTTTATCTGACTGCTTGTTTTTGAGTTATGCTGTTCACAGACACACACACAGACATGTTTCCAAAAATGCTTTTTTTGGATTTAGAGGGTCTCAAAACATATATTTCCAGTGAAATCTCGGTATCGAATTTTTGGGTGGAATGCAATACTTCCCCTACTCACTATACGTAGCAGAGAAAGTAAAAATAGTAGGAAAGCTATGTATACAAATCATGAACAAAAACACAAGCAACATCGCTACTGGAAGAAGTCCGATAGAGGTATACATGCCTCTAACACAGCAGCTTCAATATCAACGGCATACATTTGTTGCTCAGATCTATCCTGCCATAACCAAATGGGTAACAACATTCCTCATTGTTGCTGGTAGAGGCTGCATCAGCAACTGTGTGTGAATTGCAATGACTGCTTCAAATATTTCAGTTAAAAAATAATCATTTGAGGATAGAATGTGTTTAGGATTTAAATGTTTCAATTAATAATACAGGAAAACAATACTTCAGGAATGAATGTGGTTCTTTCTTACATAAGATATGTCAACTGGCTGGAACAGCATAAATTGAAAAATGAACAAAAAAATGACAATTCCTGTAATAGATCAAGGTGCAACTGCAGTTCTGACCAATTCATAACTAAAATGTTTTAAGGGTCATTACCAATATTTTACCAAATACAAGATTATTTTTGTTTGCAAAATATTCACATTGAAAAACAGAGGTAGTGTTGCATTCACAATACATGCTTTCCAAGGAAGCAAATAAGCTTCCAACTTTATGGGTTTGGGGAGAAGTTAGATACTTATTCTCAATGCACGACATCAAGAGAGAGCAGCAGTCACTTTGATTTCAAACAATGTATGATTAAGTATTGGAAATTGAAACCAAAAACGAAATGGTGCAAGTTATAAAACAAATTGTATCATAAATTGTGCATTTCAATAAAGAGCTACATTCATTGTGTAGTAAATTTGTTTCTCTATTATTGTTTCCCGTTATACAAAATTACATAAAATTCATTCAGAATGAAAGAACTTCACAGGTTATTTCCAAAACATTCAAGATATAAAAAGTTTATTAGACATGCAAATATCTTAAACGGATGGTATTTTAATTCAAAATCCTTTTTGACAGTTTTGAGAAAATAAAACATTCACCATGTTCAGGGTAATTGGGGTGAGATATTCCTCTGAAATCTTTGTGCTGCACCCTTGGAAGATTAAATATACCAATTTTTATATTCAACAGACTTGGTAATTTTGGGGTCGCTGGAGTAGCTCGGTGTATTGCTAGTTCAATTCTTGGCTCCGAGGTGGTGGCACTATCGAAGCCTTCAACTCGAAACTAGCCCATTCCCAAGGGTGTCTTCAAGTAATAAGTGGGTCCAGCCATCACCTGGTCGCAAGGTCATTCACCAGTTGGATTGAAACAAGAACTTTTCATTTTTGAAATATACTACTCTGCCTCGCAGTTTTTGTGGCTTAAGTATACCTTGAAACATTGAGCAATACTTCAACCTACCATACATATGTGGTAGAGAAAGTAAAAATGAACTGCTTTGGATTTCAGATGTGTAGTAAACTTTCTTGAAAACTAATAGCTAGAGAAATGTACATTTTCGCCGCTTTAATAACCTTATCATCACAGAACTTACTTTAAGTTGGTCATGAAGGCGTTCGTTACGCTCTGCCAGTGTCCGTCGCTCCTCAACTGGATCAACAATGTTATCATCTGTAGCCAGGTCTCGGCTCACATCACCATTCACCAATTCATCATCCTCGTCATGTTCATTTTCCTCCACGTGATGGTGCTGTGGTGTTGTTGTAGCCGCAAGAAGGGCTTGTTTCACTTCATCCTGTTTCCGCCTGGCCTCCTCCACCTCCTCCTGCAATATCAATGTCTTTAACAACAGCTGTTACATGTCTCAGTCAGATATTGTCAAATAGCAAGAGACATTCTCACCTGGAGTCTTCTGGTCTCCTCGTCCTTCATCTCCACTTCACTCTGGATCCTCTGTACTTCCTCCTGCTTAGACCTGATCTCCTCTTCAAGTTTGGCCCTTTCAACAGCTTCCATGTTCTTGCTTTCCTCTAGACGTTCCATCATGGCCTGTATACAACAACAGAAACAGATGAATACAGTGGTTTGTTGAGTGAACAATCTTCTAATTTGCATGAAGTTTGGGTCATTGTTAAGAAACAGTTGAAGATTTTTAATAATTTGTTTATTAAAAGAAGTATTTTTATATAATTAGGAGGCATAAAGCAACCACCATTGTGGAAAATTTTGGATTGGTTGAAAAAACTTGTACAAATGTCCATCAACAATACTCATTGACTTGGTTACCATGGCAATGCCAGAAAAGCTACAGAGGGGAATCACTTATGGCATCTCTGCATAAGAGGCAGTCACGACTGGATAGAAATTTTAATATTCACATTCTGGTTGATCATCAATATTAAAGGTCACAAAACATTGTGAAATAGCATGAAATTTATCAATCATTTGTTAAAAATGATTATTTTGAGAGTTTCAGAAGATTTTGGAAATACTCAGCACATAATTTTCATTATTTCCTTTCCGGTACTGCAACCCAAGATTAGCAAATACAGTTCTCATAGCTCAGGTATTGTATAAATAACCATGCAGCACAAGAAGAAATAGTAGATATCCAGCGAGAGAGACATCACGGAGATATATCAATGCATCGAGATCCTCCAGACTGGAGAGTGCTGCCAGGCAACACCTGCATCATCAAACTGGAGCAAAATACAAACTATAATAAAACATCAGAAAGAAACTCCACTTCATTATTTAGATGGAAATGATGACAAGCACGAGTTTGAAACCCAACATATGGAAGCTAAAATGCCGAGGTATCCATCACAAACAAAGGTAGTTGTACAATAACAAAAACTCTACTTGTGTTTCCTAACCAATCAGTGTTGCATTGCCCTCTTAACAGAGGCAGGCTCTTGTAACCTTGTTTTCTTATGCTTTTGCCAACTTTAAAAATGTCTGCAATGCAATTTTTTGTTTAGATTTCAGTATACTTATTTAGAAGGCGATAGAGATCTTAAGAGCAGTTTCTTGATATTAAACATTGTTTATATTACAATATAAAAGAATGTAATTAACAGCTGCCAATATGGCTTCCAAAGAAATAAATCCACTAATTTGCAGTAGATAACTTTGTAGATAGCATTTACGCAACCTTAGATAAAAGTGAACTACGGGAAGCACTATGTTTAGATTTATCCAAAGCATTCGATGTGGTAAACCACATAATACTACTACACAAGTTATATATGGCATAAGGGGTATAGCCTTAAAATGCTTTTAAATCTTGCCTAGGAATTAGAGCGAATAGTTGAAACTGACTTCTTGAATGCTCAGAAAAAAGAATTGACAGGAAGTTTTGGGTACAAGATCCGTGTTATATGGGGTTCCTCAAGGATCTATTTTAGGCCTTTTACTGCTCTTGTTATATATGAACGATTTAGCAGTATATCTGAGAAAGGATAATTAAGCACAAGCAACACCTTTTGCTGACTGATACTCAACAAAATGTTAGTCTAAACTGGTTCAAAATCAGTAAAGTCCTTGTAAAGATTGGCATGTACGATAACAGGGGCAGTGTGCACAACTCCTCGGTCTGCATTAGAGGTTTTGGTGCATCTTCCTCCTCTGCACTTGTTCATGGAGGAGGGAGCCAGAATGAAAGTGCATCGCCTCTGGACTGTAAGGGGGTGGCGTTTCAAGCTACCCAACAAAGGGCACTCGCTGATCCTTTCTGGATTACAGGAGAAGTGTCCTATAACCCAGATGATCGAGGATTTGATGGAGTAAGTATAACCTAAGTCCATCTTACTCTGTGGTAATACCTTCCAGGGAGGAGTGGGACCCCAAAGGCAGGGGGCAGGATGGGGTCTGGGGCCTATGGCCCTAGAACCAGGTCTATCCTTCTCCTTGGGCGATTTGCCAGTTTTCTAGGCTGAGGTCTTTGAAATCTTAGCCTGTGCAATGCACATTTACACTATGCCATTCAGATGTGTACATATGCTCGGATAATATAGCAGCTTTGAAAGCTCTTAAGACAGTTGCACACATCCAGACTGGTGTTGGATAGACTATATACCAACTGCCCAGTTACACTTTTGTGGGTACTGGGACATGCTGATATTATAGGAAATCAGATAGCAGATGCTCTAGTGAGGAGGAGATTGGGGCTCTATTTTATTGGGCCCGAGCCCTTTTGCAGAATGTCCGCTAATAATGTCAAGTATGAGATAACCCAGGTCATAGCGAGAGCTATCTTGAGATCTGGAATAAGCAAACCACTGGCAAGCATGCCCATTTTATATCTGGGCCTGACCAGAAAGTGAATTTCTCCTGAATTTATCTAGAGCTAAGCTCAGAGGGGTTGTGGGCCACAAAACTGCAGACATTTATGCATAATGGGTCTTGTACAAGGGATTTTGAGACCTCACAGCATATACTATGCGAATGCAAAAGCTTTGTTGTGCATAGATATGCAAGGACACCTAGAGGTCCGTTTCATACTGACCATAAACTAGAGTAATGCCAAAATATGAAGCACAATGGGCTCTTGAGCCTGTATGCACGGCTTCTTTCAGAGGTCTCTCATTTATTATCAACATGCCTTAAATTGTTGTTAAATTGCCTTAATCTAACACATGACCAATTTTGAGAAAATTAAAAGCACAACATACTGCAAACCCCCCCCCCCCAAAAAAAAAGGTTGTGGTGTTGGTTTATAAAATGTTCATCATGGAGGTGTTTCACACTAGACTTTTTCAGTCAACCTATGCAGATGGCTTTGTATCAACTGTTGGCAATTTAGACATCCAAAGGGTTAATGTGCACATTTTAATAAGTCTGGCTATTTTCCAGAAATAATTACAATTATGCAAAGCTTCAATCCCTAACAACCTGTTTATTAAAATGTTGCTAAAATTTAGCATTGAAAAAATAAAAGCTTCACTGCAAACATTAAATTTACATCTGGTGTAAATTATTGCCAATGAAACAAAAACATCACTAGATCTTGCAGATACTAAATGTTAAAATTCACTCATCTTCCACATGTACCATTGAGGGTCTTGGGCAGAGCTTTTAGTTACCATACCTGCAACTCGTTCTGTCGAGCCTCCAGGTCCTCTTTGGCAGCCTGCAACTGTTTCAGCTGCTCCTCAAGACGTCTGATCATTTCCTGAGCCTCCATCAAGTCCTGCTGTCTTTTCTCCATTTCCTCCTGCATTGTACGCAGCCTTTCTTCATATTCTTGTTGTTTCTTCTCTGCACGTTCTCGGGCTGCAATCTCCAGCTGTAGTTTCTCTCTATATAAACACAAAGTAACCCTTTTATCACATACTACAAGAAGTAACTTATCCAAAATTTTGGGACACAACCAACTTTTACAGTCTCTTTTACAGGCAGCTTTTTCTTCATATTACTGATCTACCTAAAGAAAAAAAATTGTACTTTACGCATGTTAAACTTTACTAAATTTTTGTCTAGTGTATTATCTGCAAAGAATTATCCATTTACAACCTTTGTGAACAGCAATACCACCATTTCCCCTTTGGAAGTGCTGCTAGCAGTCATAAGTATACGATTTTATAATATGTCCATCTTGCAAATTCATAGCCCTTGTACTTTGCTTTCTTGGCAACAGCTCAGGAGCTTGCTGAAACACTCTTCACAGAAAAGCTTAACTGTCTGGAATATACCAACATGAACTGCCAAGACTGCAATAATACAAACTGGGAATTATAATGAAGGAATGCCTAGCAAACAGAAAAATCTGCCATATCACGCCATTTTTAAACTTCTAACCAATGAAACCACACACACATGCACTCATACAAAATTAGAATAAACTTATAAACTCTGAAATGCCATTAGTGGATGACGTCCTCACTTAGTTATTAAGACATAGCAGCACATCCCCAAAGGAACTGCAACTGGTGAGAAAAATGCTCCGACAAATGCATTTTGCATTTTTAAATTTGGCATGAGTGAGGCATGTGTGTTACACGTTAAAAAGTCTGATGTGGTACATTTGCACGACTATCTTCCATTTATTACTGCGTATACAAACTATTCTTAAAAAAACTTACTTTTCTATATACTACATTTTAATCCAAATAAACCTTTGCAGGAATATCTACATTAGCATTCCTACAGATACAAAGAGAGCAGTGATAGTGTAATGTTTAAGAATTGGACGCTATATATTGGCCTTAAAATTCCATACTGTTTCCAATAACATCGCTAGAAAAAACTGAAAATCGATGGGACTTAAAAAGAATGATCAAAGTATTCAGCCAATTGAACCATTAATAACGGATATCTCGAAAATGGCAACTGTTACAAAAAAGTTTATTTGAAATAAATTGTGCTTTAAAGAGAGCTACATTTTTTGAGTAGCACATTTTTGTCTATGGCTTAACATTTAAGTTATATAAGATGTCTCCCAAATGAAGTCAACTTCACAGGCTATTCACGATATACATTTTATTTGCCATGTAAATATCTTTAATATATGGTATTTTAATCAAAATTGTTAGAACCACTTTTTAGAAAATCAACAATTTTGAAAAATCTTCTATGTAAAGGGTACTCTGGGGTGGGAGGATTTTCTTGAAAATCCCCATGTCTCATCTTTGGAAGGTATTGAACCTAATACCAAGCTTGGCAAAAATCTTGAAATTGAGTCAAAATTTTTAAACATAATATTTTCTCCACTTACATGACTAATTTCACAAGACTTAGTTTCAAGGAGCATCCTCCATATCTTCAGTTGCTCGGTCAGCTGAAGCTCTCGTGTCATGCCAGACACTATCGATGGATAAACTACCAACTGTCCTCTTTGTCAACAGGATGACATTCTACATTGGAAATTTCAAAGTTCATAAGACCTTACCCTTCTTTGTGCTTTGTAATGAAAATGTTTTCCCACGTTTCCAACTTGAACTGTTTCAACAATCTAATTCCTGGTTCAATGTTGCAATTCTCTGACCAGAAATGAGCTACGGCCAATATATCAGTATATTTGAATTTTCTCGTATGTTCCTTCCTTCTGATATTCAAATTTCTGATGTTTATCTTCTTGCAATACCAACAACTCATTTGATAGATTCTTGATAAGAACATCTAGTTCTTTGAAGATTCTTTCAAGTTTTGTTGAAATGTGAATTTACAGTATTCCATTATGGTTTTCTCAAATATTTTCAATGTAGTAATTTCTTTATGTATTTTCTGCCTTTTATGTTTGTCAATTTAACTAAAGGTAGAATTCAACTTATTCCTCTTTGCTACATAAAACAAAATCATTAGGGATCTATCAAATGAACTGTCAGGATTGCATAAACACTGGAAAAACGAAAAGAAATTTGGACATCAGAAGAAACATACGAGACATTTAAAATTCAAACACACTGATAAATCGGCCGTAGCTCATTTCTGGACAGAGAATCACAACAATGAACCAGGAATTAAATTGTTGAAACATGTCAAATTGGAAAAATGGGGAAACATTTTCATTACAAAACACAAAGATCTTATGAACTTTGAAATTCCCAATGTGGGTGACATCCAGTTGGCAGTACACCACCAATAAAGCCCATCATGACATGAGAGCTTCAGTTGACCCAGCAAATGAAGATAAGGAGGATTTAAGTGGAGACAATATTGTGCTTAAAAATTTGCCTCAATTTCAAGATTTTATTAAGCACCGTGCTCTACTTTGATTATCTACATGTAAAGTTGGGATGATGGTTCTGTGCCACTGAAGTCTGGATGCGCACTGGTTATTTGGACTGTGAGCGAGCCCCAATTCTCGGGCATGTGCCGTGAGAGTCTAGCAGCAGTAGTAGTCGAAGTAACATCTCCCCTTGTCTTCAACTTTCTGTTTATAAATTAGTTTGTTTCCGTAGGAGCATCATTTCAGTTTCTACATTGGAGGGAGGGACAAGACTGCCTGAAGCAGTTTCCCAAATTTTCATGTGAATTGCAACAATATATTTAGCCTAAAAGAAAATCATCTTTTATTTTTTATACGCGAAATATTTGTATTAAAGTACAGATGTCAATTTTTCTTTTGGTATAGCAATAATAATCAGTAACTTAATTATTTCTTGTAACTTAGGAGAAGGGTAATTGCCCCCCCTTTGTTTCTGTAATTAAACTTGGATTGCATATATTGTGTATTTTGGTGTGTTTATTGGAAGTTCTTGCCGTTTGCAAATTTTTTATGTAAAAATAAAAAAAACGCTAATACCAATGTAAAATGAATGGGGAAAAATACAAAAAAGGGTAAAGGCTGGTTCACAACCACCCGGTAACGGTAACCAGAACGGAAACGAGAACGGGAAGCAAGAAATTTTGATTCACAACAACCCGGCAACGAGAACGGGGATGCATATCGATCACAAAGTGAAAGTCGATTTTGCGCATTGGGATTTCATTTGTTTTTAACTGACCATTGACATTTTTTCACCTACTTCCAATTTAGCCAAGCCAACGTCAAAATTTGATATAGTAAACATTATCTAAATGCATATTCATTACATTTCCTATCCCTCTTCTTATGCCAAACTTTCATTCCTTTATTTAATGGCATACATTAAAATGGTTTGTTCTTTTTTCATTTCCACCGGCTTTAGCTGTTCTTTGTAGCTTTTGCCATTGTTTTTTAGGTAATAGATAGTTTTGAGTTGCATATAAAAAAACTACAAATGATCCCTTCACCAGAGGAACCAACGCTGATTAGATTTGCGGGTGTCGGGATGAGGTTAGGAAGCACGTTTACTACTAATTTCTTCCAGTTTCATGTTTCCAGCTTGCGACTATAGAGAGCACTAGTGGCTGTTTCATGTCACGGCCGCTTAGAATAACCTCTAGAGTGAAGAGTCTAATATGGACAATAGGGATCTAATATGCTGTGTCCGGGAACGAGAACAAGAAACTTAAAATTTGGGCAACTCTTCTTTCCCGTTCCCGGGGCCTGGGAAGACTTCCCGTCAATTGTGAACATTCCCATTTGAATACATGTATTTCAACTTTCTTGTTCTCGTTCTGGTTACCGTTCTCATTGGTTGTGAACCAGCCTTAATGCAAAAATTCCTAACTTGCCTCCCAGATATGTTTTGGTGATCAATAACGCACCATGCCATAATGTGCAGTTGGAAAAAGCCCCATCGTCTCATACCAAAATAAGATGCAGGACTTACTGCATTCCAAGAAAGGATGCTAAATAACCAGCCCAAATAAGGGTTAATCCAAGCTTTACAACCCAAATAAGGGTCAAAGCCTGTTCTGAAAATTTATGTTTACAGTTTGTAGGCCATACACCCAGGGTTCTCCAATTACTGCCCTATTCAGGTCTTAACCCAGTAGAACTTATCTGGGCTGATATAAATCAATGGGTACCTTGGTAGAATACAATTTTTAAATTATATGAAGCTTAGCTAACATGTTGACATTAGCGTGAAAATGTGAGAAAATGCCTATCAACACATTATTAAGTAAGAAAACAAATATATATTGAAGGAGGCCTGTTTGAAAACGTCCAAGTTTTATAATTCAAGGTAGAGAATATAGTAATAGCGAAGACGATGAAAGGGAAGAAGAAAGCGACGATGGTGATGTGTGTTTATCATGCTAATAAAGCCCCTGCTAGTTTAAGACAAGGTCTGTTAAATATAAAAGAATAATAGAGCAACCTGAACATAGTGACAATAAACCAGTGGTGTGCTGATGTCATGTCCAGCAAAGTCCATCTTCCAGCAGACAAGACAGCTGCCTGTAGAGCAGTAACTGACATTAGGCAGACACTCACTTCAGTGCACTAGGAAAGTAGGTCACCGGTGCAGAACTACTGTCCCTACTGTACTATGTTTGGTATTTATGCAACTTTTCATTTTTGAAATATGTTCACAGATGGACCTTTTTCTAAAACTTTTTTTTGGGGTTCAGGGGGCCTCAAAACATGTATTTCTGGTGAAATCTTAACATTGAATTTTAGGGTGGATTAAAAAAAAAAGTGCTTAAATAATACTTCAACTTTATTTTGTTCAGTTTTTATTATTTTATAATAAAAATGTAAAAGCATTTCTAAAAGCTTTTGTGAATCTATTTTCTTTTGTTAAGGCCTTCATAAAACAACTGTCCTAAATGGATCAGCTTGAAGTTCACAGACCAAGAATGCTGTCCCAGGTTGAGGAATCAACCATGTTGCCTACCGCAGTGGAATTTCACACTTGCGCCCATCGACAAGTGCATTATCTCATGAAACCCTAGACTTATTTGGTTGGAAATTCTGACAGGAAATGCAGGTACTGCATGCCTGTGGCTAGCATTTTATATTGACTGACAGTAACAAAATGAAAACTGAAGTACCTTCAAAAGACTGGAATGACAAAATTCTGATATCAAGAAGGTATACTGACCTCTGTTGCTGTTTAGCAATCTTTTCCTCGCGAGCCTGTGCCTTCATTTGCTGAACGTCAATGGTGTCTGGCTTGCGCCTGCGCATGTACAGTTCATGATTCCCCATGCATAGTGCCAAGATGCGCTTGTTGATGCGAACACGTGGAGCAAAGAACACAAAGTCTGGTGCCTTTTTGTCAATTGGTTTGATAATGAACTTCCTGTCATTGAAAGAAATGTTCCGGATTTCTGACCAAGGGAAACCAATCTTTGGGGTCAACCTGCAAACAAAATAACACACGGCACATACTATTCACTCTTCTACAAATTATTCTTGCAAAAATTAAGGGATTTGAAGTCCTTAAAAATTTGGGTATATGCTAGCTTTGATATCCCACTCTTCGCACAACAAAAGATACCAATTAACTACTTCAAATGATCCCCATGTGACATGACATTCAGGGGATACCGCATTCCACCAAGCAATGACTGGATCCATTTGAGAGGGTGGAGGATGGCAGTGCAATGAGAGGACCTACAGCTTTTACTATGGACTTCAAACCACTTCACATGGGCAAGACAGAGGTGAGGGTAGCCCACTTAATCCCTACACCAGACCCTCAGTTTGAGAGCCAGAAATGAAATAACTATGCTATCTCGAATCCACTTCAAATTGTTAATTCCAGAAACTTTTGATAATAAAAACCATTACTACCATGTAAAGGAAGAAGTTCAGAATCTGTGTTGCATCCTTGAGACGAACTTGTTTATATGTGGAATAAGTATGGGCATGTGGTAGACAACAACTACTACTAGTTTTGAAACAAAGTTTAAAGAACATGCTTACTTGTCATCCTTCTCATATATGTTCAGTCCAAGAGCATCAACACCAAGCCAAAGTTCTGTTCCTTTCTTGTTGCGAATTTCAAAGTAGTTCACGCCATACATCTCCAAGTCCTGTGCAATCCTCAGGTACTCCATCATCGCATCCTCTCTAAACACCAAAACAATCTTTATAAAAAAGATTAACTATAACCATTTTTCATTAAGGCAACAATTATGAAAAATAATGGGATGCATTTTCCTTAAATAATTTTTGCTCTAATTTTATTTAACTACTATGATTCTTAGCATCCCATTCTATATTGGGTGTGAAAGAATGGAAATTTTGCTCAGAGGCCTCTTATCAGGTTTAAGGTTCTTTTACGTGCCACAAATCTATGACAAAGGACCACCAGCTTTACTTCCCTTCCAAAGAATGCCATTTTAAGGATTTTTATGCCCAAAAAAATCCATCACACACGACTGGGTTTGAACCCACTATCTCAGGAACTATAGACTAGCATGGTACCCTGACCATGGAAGATTATTTTTACTCTATTTACAAGTACAAATATTGTGGCTAGCACCTTAATGTTATACAACGGGCATGGTTTACTTCAATCCCTGCTATTTGCATTTCAAACTTTCAGCACTTGTGTTCATTTAAATTTGACTAGGCAAACATTCTGGAGCAATTAGTTTGCTTTAGATCTTTTTTGAAAGTGCAATCTAGAAACTAGCACGCTTCCTGTCTGCTCCCTGTATCTCCTTCAATCTTTTAAACATGTGAAGTATATTATCAACTTCAATAATCTGAGTCGTTACATTCACATTACTTTCTCTACCCCCTATTGTTTAATTAGTGGGTATACAAATTATTCTTACAAAAGTTTACTTAAATATCTGCTTCATTTTGATCGAGATAAACCTTTGCAGAAATAGCATACAAAGAGAACAGCAGTAGACAAATGTTTAAGAACTGGACAATATATTCTGGACTTGAAATTCCATACTGTTTCCATGCATCAATGGGACTAGGAAAGAATCGAACAAATTGAACCATTAATAGTGGATAACTCAGAAATGCTTTATGTCAGAAAAAAAGTTATTTGAAATAAATTGTGTGTTCTGAACATTTCTGCACTTCTTTGTGTAATATGTTTTCATTTCTTACTCAATGTTTACCAGCTATATGAATGAAGAGGACTTGAAAGGCCATTCCCAGAAAACTCAAGATATACATTTTGTCATGCAAATTAATTAATATATGGTATTTTAATCAAAACCTTGCAGTGGTTAAATGTATTATTGTAGCCCCACGTTTGGGTAGCCAATTTGTAACGGTATTACTTATGTTGATGCTTGTGATGTTTGTGTATATGTGTTTACTTCATGTGAAGCCATCTTGTGACGTCATTCATTTGTTCGGTTTGTAGCTCCATCTGGTGTTAGCAATTTGCAGCAGTGTTAGTGTTCAAAAGAATGCGACTTATTTGATTTCATTTCGAATGTCCTCCGGCTAGCTATTATCCTGTTGGCTTGAGCACGTATCTCTATACAGGTTGTGTAAACGGAAAGGAATCTTTTATCCAAAAATTACACTGATGAAGAAATTTGTTTTACACATTTATTGTCGAACACGCTAACTATCACATTTATACATTGATCTTAACACTCGCCAAACTGAAACTGTTATAACAACTTCTTACTGATAATTCTTTTAATCCACGTACTTCAATCTTTTGTATAATTAACTTTACCATACTTTAGATCTTTCATAATTCTGCTGCGCGTAACTTGTGAATCTATATCCGATGTATGACGAACTGACTGACTGAAAACGACGTGTAGTGTACACAGATTTTTGATGAACTGACAGACATGTCCGCAAATGGATTTCTAATCTTACTTAAGATTAGAAACCCTAAATTTCACAACAGATTTCAGTGGAATAAAAAGTGACATCAACTGATACCAAAAAATTGAAGAAAAGAGAAAAAACACATTTGCGGACATCCGTTTTTTAAACCTATGCATACAAAGCAAAGTCACACCAAAGTTTGTAAGGAGAATTGTAAAATATGACAAAAACAGCAAACACCAAACATCAGCCGATAAAAAAGTAATAATAATTGAGAGAAACAACCACTACGCAAAATTACAAAAATTGGAACTGGAATTATATGCTCTTCACCTTAAATTAACGGACACACTCGGTTACCCACTTTGGCAAAACATGCAATCAAAATTCCTCACTATTCTTAGCTACAGGATGAAAACAAAAACGCTGAAATTAAAGAAAAAACTAGACATACTACGCCGGAAGCAACATTCATATAAACCTAACCTAAAAAATGAAAAAACGACGTCATACCCAGACGTAATTAATCTTTCAAATGTAACTTTCACCAAAGCAGAATTATCGGTATTAAACCTTGGCCTAAAAACATGTGTTGGCTACACAAAAACAACCGATGAAATAGTCGCAGACATTGAGATTGCTACTTACAACCTAAATGAAAATAGTAAAACCACTATAAAAAAAGAATGTGAAATGGTTCTCCAAGAAATACAAGCAGATAAACATAACAATTTCCCAACCAAACATGTGATCAAAACATTAAAATCAAAACCAGTAGTATACACAAAAGCTGACAAGGGAAATAAACTAGTTGTACTGCAAAAAGATGATTATATTGCCAGAGTAGAAAATATGCTGCAACAAGAAAATTACATACAAATTCAAGAAGACCCATTAAAATTACATTTAAAAGCCTTCAATCAAACCATCCAGGAAAGCAAAACTATAACAGACACTGATAAATCTAGATTAAAACCAGACCACCCCACTTTACCAAGAATGTATGCTCTACCTAAAATACACAAACCGGGTAATAAGATGAGACCAATCGTCAGCAATATTGATTCTCCTACCTACAAACTGGCAAAATGGTTAGTACAGAGATTCTCTTCACTACCAAAATTCAATAGCAAAAACATAATGAATTCAGAAGATTTAATACAGAAGATAAAATCCCTGGAACTCGAACCAGAAGACAGACTAGTTTCCTTTGATGTCACTGCACTATTTCCAAGTGTTCCTACAGATCAACTCCTGCATCAATTAAAGAAATGGCTACAGCAGACTAACCTACTTGAAGAAGAAATAGAAGACCTCATACAACTTACCAATTTATGCATTGCACAAAATTGTTTTAGTTTCAATAAGAAGTTCTATCAACAACCAACTGGTTTAACCATGGGCAACCCACTTTCACCCTTCTTGGCAGATTTATTTATGAGCTACTTAGAAACACACATAACTTCCTTTCCATACATGTTTAAAGTTTGGCACAGATATGTTGACGACATCTTCGCTGTTGTCCCTAACAGGTTCATACAAGACTCCTTAGCCTTACTAAACCTACAGAACCAATCAATAAAATTCACCATAGAAATAGAAAAAGAAGGCATGCTACCATTTTTAGACCTAAAAATCATCAGAGAACAAAAGAACCTAACCTTTGGCATATACAGGAAGCCAACACACTCTACTAATTACATAAAAAATAAGAGTTTCAATCCAACCACACACAAACATGCAGTACTAAACAGCCTAAGAGACTGGTATATACCCCCTTAAATAAAAAAGAATACCAGTTAGAATACCAGCATATAGTAGACACAGCAATACATAATGGGTACAACAAAACAACTATTGACAAAAAATTGCAAAATTCAAACGACAGATGCACATCAGAAACACAACAAATCTCAGCCAGCAAGATAAAGAGCTAAAGTTCAAGAAATTCACATACCACCCAGGAACTTTTCACAAATTTAAGAAGATTTTCATGAAACATAACATCAGCCTAGCTCCACAGAACAAATTTAACATAGAGAAATTACGTATGTATTGTAATGAAAAGAAGCTAGAAACAGTGATGTGTATTGAATTTATTTAAAGGTGAGTCGAAAAGTGATGTTAGTGTAACAATTTCGACTCACCTTTAAATAAATAGAGAAATTACTTTGTAACAAGTTAAAAGACCCCATTCCACAAGACAAAAAAGCTGGAATCTATAAGATCAATTGTTCAGATTGCAATAAAGTATACATAGGTAAGACAAAAAGAAACCTAGAAACTAGGCTAAAGGAGCACATGAGATGTATTAAATACAAACAAATGCACAAATCTGCAGTTTCACACCATTTTTGGATCACTAATCACAACATCAAACCCAATATTACATTAGTCAAACCAGCCAAATTTGCAGCCGAATTAGATGCATGGGAGAAGATCACCATTCTAAAACACAACACACATCTAATGAATTTTGATTTGCCGCCACCAAATCCTCTCTGGAAGTACATTTCTCCACCACAAGATGCCACCACAGGATCCAGTCCAAAAAACGGAAACACCAACAACACGGGCCAGTCGAATTAACCTTCTGAGGATGGGAACAACGGTTTCCCGAAACATGTTAAGTGAGTAAACTTAAGTGATGTTAGTGTAACAATTCCGACTCGCCTTTAAATAAATTCAATACACGTCACTGTTTCTAGCTTCTTTTCATTACAATATCACGAAAATTATAAATATTTACAACTTGTTTGGAAATTTTATAATTGGGTTTTTAGTCTCCTAAATCTTGGAACACCCGCTATCACTTTCACTTAACACTTCACACGCATTTAACACACGACATATGTTTTTTTGTTTTTTATCTCGCCACTACTTACTGGCTCTTGTTTAATGTGTTTAGACATTAATCCGACATTACACAAAAAAAAATTTTTTATAGCAAATACTGTACCCTGAATTATTTAATTACTGTTACAAAAAAAAATGGTTTAATTTCTTATATTGTTAACAAAAATTTATGCATTCAAGAATTTTTTTAATAATTAAGCATATTTACCAAAAATGTTCACCCTTTACACAAATATATTTTATATCTTTTAAATCTAGACACTGTTTCACATTTTTTTTTTGTTTGCTACATAAGTATTTGTTTTAATTATTTTTACCCAATTTTTGTTGTTTTTGTACTGTATATTCACAATACTCTTGAAATTATATCTACGTAGTTTAATATAACATCATGCTTTATTTCAAATGCTGTCACAGTTACTAATAAAATGTTATTTTCCTTTTAAACATTTAGTTATGTCCAAAATTTATTTCTCCTATCACATGACATATATAAATAATTAACCCTCTTACGTTCCAATACATTTCTCTGCAAGTCATCTTTACCTATCCAGCCTTTACTTTACATCTCATTGCTATTTACCCTCCTGGATCAAATTGTGTGTGGCTAAACATTACTCGTAGCCGTATCCTAACCTTCAAATTTTTGTTCATGAATAACCTCTTGTATTCATATGAAATTTCATCCCATGATAACATTTGAAAACAATCTAAAGTTTCTTGAACAACACATCTTTTAACAACTGCCATTTTCAATTCTTCTACTATCTCTTTAATTTGAGAATACTCTGACAAATCTGTACTAAACTGTACTGGACTGGAGTTTTCATTCTGAACATCTTGGTACTTGTTAATTTCAGAAATTAGCTTTTGATTAATTACAGGCAACACTTTAACTACTTCGTACAATTTATTTCTTTGCATTACTGACTCCTTCTGTATCTCTGATATCTCACCTCTTAAATTAACTTGTGCCTGATTCACATCTACATTCCTAACCTCTTTCATCTCTCTTATCTCACTTGAAATGTTTCTCATTCTACTACCTGACTCTGTACATTCTACATTCTACATCAACATGTTCACTTTTAGTATTAACCTCACTTTCTTTGTTATCTATTTCCCTGCTCATGTCTTAACATTTTCTTTGAAATTTCTCCTATCTCACTTGCTATTATTTCCTCATTTTCATCTCTCATTTTTGGCATACTACTATCTAGCTTCATAACTTTCTTTTCAATTTCTCCACTGCTTTGATCTACTTTTTGCTCTAATATCTCATTACTCCTACCAATATTTTCAATTGATTTCCTGTTTTGTTCTAAGCTCTTACCAATATCTTCCCTCAATTCCCTATGACTCTTTTGCATATCTTCTCTGTTTTGATCTATTTTCCTTTCTAATTTCTCATTACTCTGAGTTAATTTTTGTTCTAATTTCTCATTATTCTTTTGCATATCTTCTTTCAATTCCCTACTCATATTTCTCAGCATTTCCATCATCATACTAGCATCAAGATTAACATTTCCTACTATTCTATTCTGACTTTCTGCACTAACATTTCCTCCATCAAATACTACATTGTTTAAGCTATTTTCTGTATCCTGTATTGAATTACAGCTAACTGTTACATTATCCCCTTCCATCATTGTTTCTTCAATATTATTAGTAGCCATTGTTTTCTTTATCCTACCACTCCTCAAGTACATTTGAATGTTATAATTTTATTTTCAAAAAAAAAAAATTACGATACTCTGACCTTTGTAATGCTGTCTGTTGCTGTTTCTTTGATGTCCAGCTTCCTGCCCCTCTCTGTTAGGTTTGTATGTCGCTTCTGCGTTGTATTATGATGAATCTGCGTTGTCTCGATGTTTTTGTGTCCACTCATCCGCGTAGTCTGTCGTTCCTATAGTTGTTTCTGGAATCTGCATCTTCTCGATGTTTTTGTAGTTCAATTCCCCTGTTGCCTTGTAATCTCGGAATTACGATGTCCAATCATCCGCGTAGTCTGTCGTCCCTTTTGTTGTTTCTGGAATCTGCGTCTTGTAGATCAATTCACTGCTCCATTCATTCCACATCCTGGTTAATTCTGCTACTTTCCTGGTTAATTCTGCTACTTCCTGGTTATTCTGATCCTTTCCTGGTCACTCTGCCCCACGTTCTGGGTGCCAATTTGCGATAACATTTATGGTTTATTTGTTAGCCCCACGTTGGGGTAGCCAATTTGTAACGGTATTACTTATAATGTTGATGCTTGTGATGTTTGTGTATGTGTGTTTACTTCATGTGAAGCCATCTTGTGACGTCATTCATTTGTTCGGTTTGTAGCTCCATCTGGTGTTAGCAATTTGCAGCAGTGTTAGTGTTCGAAAGAATGCGACTGTTATTTGATTTCATTTCAAATGTCCTCCGGCTAGCTATTATCCTGTTGGCTTGAGCACGTATCTCTATACAGGTTGTGTAAACGGAAAGGAATCTTTTATCCAAAAATTACACTGATGAAGAAATTTGTTTTACACATTTATTGTCGAACACGTTAACTATCACATTTATACATTGATCTTAACACTCGCCAAACTGAAACTGTTATAACAACTTCTTACTGATAATTCTTTTAATCCACGTACTTCAATCTTTTGTATAATTAACTTTACCATACTTTAGATCTTTCATAATTCTGCTGCGCATAACTTGTGAATCTATATCCGATGTATGACGAACTGACTGACTGAAAACGACGTGTAGTGTACACAGATTTTTGATGAACTGCAGACTTAAGGCGACGTGTAATATACTAAGAATTTTGATGAACTGGTCGACCGACTGACTTTACCTCTGACTTGGCTTTTTATACACCCATTCCCCGATATGCCTAAAGATTATAACTGAATTACTATTGGCTAATAAAACGCGCCAACATTAGCATCTATTTTAATATCCAATGAAAATTATGAATACATATGCTCTAGGGAAATATTCCAGAAGGTTCTAAACGGAAAAATGCGCCAACATTACGTAACTTCCTCGTTTCCAATAATGATAAACAGCTCACCCCCTCGCTGCATTATTGCGCTATTATTGACAGTTTCAGTAAGGCATTAAAAACTTACTTATCAACAATAATTACAGTCAAGAAACATCTCAAATCAATGTCACATAAAAATGCATATTCATATTACAATCATTATTTACATTTAAGTAATTTGTGATACAAATTACTGCATCAACCTTTACCCATTTTTTAGAAAATCAAAATTTTCTAAAAATGTTCCATGTAAACGATAGTTTGGGGTAGGGGGATTGACTTCAAAATCTTTGTGCTGCATCTTCAGAAGGTACTGAACCTAAATACCAAGTTTGGTGTTATTCAGAATTTATGTTTTCGAGTTATGCACGCACGCACACACACACACGAACCTTTTTCTAAAAAGGGTTTTTTCTTGGATTCAAGGGGCCTCAAAACATGTATTTCTGGTGAAATCTGAGTGGAATGCAAAACCTCTTCCTACTATGTACGTGGTGGAGACAGTGAAAGTATCATCGAATCGCCATAATGTGTACCACAGAAATAGGCAATTAGAATTTAAAAAGCATATTTTTCTTTTGTGTATACGAGTAAAGTATTCTACATTTATTTATATACCCGTTTCAAAATTAAGTTTTAGACATGGTGTGGTTTGATTTGATGGAATAATATGTGAACCTTTGTTAAGTTTTGCTTGAACGAAGTCACGCTCGAGAGAAATTCACTATCACTGTTACCAACAAGTTACAATTCATAGCTTCTTAGAAAAATTTAAACAGACTTGAGTCCACATCAACAGACAGCCAACACTTCTAAAGAGAAATAATTAAGACGAGATGGTTGATGAAAAGTCACTGTCTCCCATTGCTTTACAAATCCTATTCCAGGTTTAGGTCTGCAGAAAATACATATGTATATTGCTGTAAACACTTAAAATTACGTTTTCTATACGTGGAAAATAAATTTTCACAGGAATATATGAACTACAGAAAAAGAACCTAGTTTATATAAATTTGCAAGAACATATTTCAACTGTGTTTCAATTCACTACATAGCAATAAAAATCTGTTTTCATACAGTTTGTCACTATTCATCTGATCGAATAGTACCAAAATATTATTTTTTTGCAGTATACCGCCACTGTTATGGGAGAATGTGGCAATAAAATTCTGATGTGTTGCATACACACGACTTTTTCTACTCATTCATCTAAAATCATTCTTACAATAGAATACTTTATCCACTTCTTGTTAATACAGAAAAACCTTCATTACTCATTTTGTTGTAGGCATAAGAAGAATATAGTAGGCCAAAGTGATGGCCAAACCAGTCCTATGTGATGGTTTTGAAAATTTTGCAGGAGGGGGGGGGGATTAAGATTTGCAGCTGAGAAAATTATAAAAACTGACAAATTGTGTGCTTCAGCGAGATATAAATTTTTTGTGCGATAACATTTTGTTCATCTCTAAAGCCCCTTGTACACGATCAAACTTTTTTTTCCAATTCAAAAGTTTACAAGAAAAATTGTGAAATTTTTTCAATATTTGACAAGATTGGAAAAGACTTGGCGAGAGCTAGCAAGACTTGAGAATGTCAAAAATGTGCATTTACAAGTTGTCTTTTCGCCAAACCCTTTAGAACACACTGATAATTTATCATGTATAAAGCAATTTAGTATTTGCATCACAGTATAACAATTCGCAATGAAATACTGTTCTTTACTAATATTATGTAACACTTTCACGTATTATATCCAATGAAATCACATTACGAGTGTGGAATACAATGAAAATAGCACCAACCGATAGGTTAACCACACTATATAATGTTACATTAATGTATACTTAGTTCAGGAAAACTGCCTGGTAATTATTTCTTCATAATCACCTTCATCTGCTCCATCTTGTGATAATCCTAGGAGCTCTCGATATACAGACATTAGGTTATACATAAACTAAGTATAACCTAATCACTTCGTATACAATATACCTTGGCCGGGTAGCCATTTTTGTTTACTTTTCGCTTTCAGCCATGTTGCAGATTTTGTGACACACTGTGAATACTCTCATTTCATTGGCCAAAGCCATCAAATAATTATGAAATCTTTGACTGTTTAGAGCATGCTTTAAAAGTATTGGAAGCAATTTGACAAGGAAAGTTGTGAAGTTGTGACAACTCTTGAAAAGCCTTGTAAAGTATTGAATTTGACAAAAATTTGATTGTGTACAAGCGGCTTTATAGTTTATCAGTTACACAAAAGTGGTTCAGAACAAGAGAACTTCCGAGGCTATTCCCAATGAATTAAGATATACATTTTGTCATGAAAATAACTTAAAACATAATGGCATTTGAATTAAAATGATTAGAGCCATTTTTAAGAATGCCAAAAATATTAAAAAAGTTTCCCTATAAAGAGAAGTTGCTTTGGAGGATTTCCTTCAGTCTTCATGTTAGGTCATGAACTTCAAAGTTTTGTATTTAACCGTTTTCTTTTTAGTTATGCTGTTCACATATACATAGACGTTTTCTTAAAAATACTATTTTGGAGGGGGGGGGGGGTTCAAGGTGCCTTAAAACATTTATTTCCGGTGAAATCTCATCAAATTTAGGGAAAAAATTTAAATTGAGTTTTATTTATGGACGCTCTAACTAGTATGGTTCTTAGCGTACCATTCTATATTGGGCGTGAAAGACCGGTAATTTTGCTCAGAGGCCTCTTTATCAGGCTTGAGGTTCGGATGGGAATACATCATTTCTCTGCAAGTACGTAGTAGAGAAAGTAAAAAGCATTGCAGACCTTGCATCATACCTGGTAAAACTACCACCATGCACTCGCCTAACCTCACCTCACCAGTGCAGCAACTGTTTTCAGTTCTAGCACAATGTTATCTGTAGTGTGCAAGGATTTGAACAATACACTGCTATCTTTCAAACAACCCCATATATAAAAACCGTAAGTTGTTAGGTTGACAGAGCATCAACACTAATCTGAGGTGATTATTCTAAATGGCAACTTTTGTTTTCAGTTAAAACTGATCTCCTAGAATGTTTGTCGAACACTGAACCTGAATCTTCAAGTTTGACAATTGCACATGTACTGTGCAGTCCAAATCTCTTGACATTTTGAGACAACCAATATGGAGTGACCACACGTTTGGCAAGCTTCACTTCGCTTTGTCGGAACGTCATGCATGTGTTATGAATGCCATTGCAATTCACTTAAAAACTACAAGGAGACACAATAATGGAAATCTAATACACTAATAGAGAAATAAAAGCTATATCTTTGTTATTCAAGTAGCACAGGTAACATGCCTCAGTCATACGTTCTTGACATTTCGTGAAGTTAAGATTTTTGCAGTTTTCTTCGTTGGCATGCTTTTTAAAGGTTCTAAAACAACAGCCCTAATCTTATTGCTATATCCACTGGTGCTACCGCACATTTTCATGAAAGAGTTAAGTTTATAAATGTTAGGCTTTGTCCTATCACTGTAAGAACTGAGTACACTGCAGTATTTTTGCTTTGTCAATGTTACCTTGAGCTATCGCATCAATGGTGCAATGAATTCCATTGTTGATGTTTCCTCGAGAATGTGGTGACAATTTCTGATTCTTTGCTTAAAGTTCTCAGTCGGCTTATTCTTATGTATATTTTCAGTGCACTCCAAGTAATGAGGTGTTGAACGTTAGTAAAAGCTCTTCTCATGTAACGGATACGTGTTTGGTTCTAGGACTCTGCATTATGCAGAATTAAACATAATTAAAATACACTTAAACATTGGTTTTCCAATGGTATTATTCTGTGAAACAAAACAAAGTCATGTATGGTTTTGTAAAGCTGCGTCAGGGGGCTTTGAAATAATTTTCATGACAAGTTTGTAGCTGTATTAGAAAAACCTTGTGGGATAACTATTTCTAAATTTATTTACAACATTCAGAATTGCACATTAATAAGTGATAATTATGTCTGATATAACAATACATAAAATAACAACAGGAATCGATTTATTACTATTACAAGCATAACTATAACTAAAAGTCTCTGTTTAAATGTAACAAAAGATAACTAAATTAATGGCAAACCATTGGGTGTAGAAATGATTCTTTTTGTGCTTGTTCAAAAAGTCTCCTTTTATCCTAGCTACTTGTTGCTTTTCTGAAATATGAAATACGCACACATGCACATATTACAATTGGAGTTTTAACAGCAGCGAGATGTACTGTTCATATGAGGCAACACCACAATGCTGCTATTCGCTAGTGCCGCATTAGTGGACACACCTCAAATGTCAAGAGATTCAGACAATATAAGTTTTTCTTGCAGGTGACAGAGGTTGGAAACTTTTCAACACACGGCAAGCAGATATGTGTTTAAAATAAACAAGCATTCTTCCACAGAAAAGAGATGTACACCCATGGGGGGGGGGGGGGGGGGAGTCTCTGCCAGATTCATGTTTGGATATCAGAGGGATTCGTGTATTTTTGTAACAGCTGTGTTCATGACATGACATGCCTGCAAGCACAATGGTCACCTTATAAGCTACTGAAAACAGAGCATGAAACTATGTTACAAAGGCTGAGAGGTTTAGGACTGCTTGCACTCAAGTTCCTTAGTTCAAAGCTTGCATTTGTTAATTTTAAGACTGGATGTGTGTAGAGCATAATAGTGCATTAATATAACTTTAGCATCTGAAGTTTTAGGCATATCTATGCACACAAAAACATAATACTAAAACACTCAAGTAAATAAATAAATGCAAATAAAGTATTATCTTCTAAAACACACAAAAAATAATAAATTAATATTGGGTGTACGTACCCTCAGCACGTATGTGAAATTACTCGTAGCCCTCTAAGAATAGTAATGAAATGTGGCAACATTTGCATTTACAGGCAGAGTTCTTTCAGAACTTGAGTGATTCAGTGTCTAGGCAGCTAAATCAGGTATTGGACAGGAATTACATTTGAACAGATTATTAAACTAATGTCTAGTAAATGTCTTTGAGAGTACAAAAGCTGCAGTTTACTTTAGTTTTACATTATATTATTAAAAATGCTTGTTCATGGAGAAATTGGGCAAAACAGGGCTTTATTTAGTTATATATTTAAATATGGTTATTATAAGTGAAGCTTTAAGTTTTATATATTCATATAGGAATAATCTAGAATGTGCATGTAAAACAAGGCAAACAGATACACATTCCACCTGTGAAGTCATATAGTTATGAAAATGTAAATGTAAATTCCCTTTGAATATATTAAAATGATTTGATATGTTAAATAAGGAACTAATTTGTACCACACAACGTATTTCACAACAGCAGCCAATGAGAGGCAATTAGGACATGTGACTGTTGGGAGATATCGGGTAAAGTAATATGGAACAAACCTTAGGAACCTTCAAAGTTTAGCCTATGCCTCTTCTCAACCATGCTTTTATCACAAAAAATCATGACTGGTAAAACTACTGGTGGTGTTTCTGAATTGGAAATTTCACTGTTAACGTTACCTTTAACTGAAATTTGGTAAACCTTTTCAAAAAAAATTGAAAAGCTAGTTTTTATGTCCAAAAATACTTTCAACCTTCAGCTTCAATTATCACTTAACTTTTGCTCTCAGGGCCCTTTAAAGCTTCAATAAGTGACAATTTATATGCTTAAGAGCACACAGCTTAATGGTCTCTCTCTCGCTATTTCCAATGCCTTTTACATTTACCTTACACTTTTGCACATTAAAACTGTTCCATACGATGCAGTTTGTAACAAATCTTTTTCAAATTTTCAGCAGAAACTCTTAGAGAATGAATTTAAAAAATCTGATGTGTTACACTCACATGACTTTCTCTACTCTTGTACAAATCATTTTTGCAAACGCTTATTCTCCATATGCTTCATCTTAATCGAGATGTTAATCTTATTCCTAATTTTCTTGTAGATGCAAGGGGAACTGGTAGACTAAGCAATAGTCAAATATTCATTTGAGAAAAAGCATAAGTATTGGAAAATTTAAGGGAATAACAAACAATATCTCGAAAATGGTTCACTCAACAAAACAAATGTATATGACAAACTGTGTATTTCAATGCGATCTACATTTTTTGTGTAGTAAAAGTTTGTCTTTCACTTATGGTTTACCAGTTATGCAAAAGTCTTTCACAATGAATACTTTTGGAGACATTCCCAGAGAATTCGAGATATACAATTCATTTGCATAAAAATGTCTTAAACTTATGGTATTTTATTCAAAATCATTAGCCATTTTTGAGAAAATTAAAATTTTCGAAAAGTGTTCCATGTAAAGGGTAATCTGGGGTGGGGGGGATTTTCTTGAAAACCTTTGTGTCACATCTCTGGAAGTGACTGAACCTAAATACCAAGTTTGGTGTTTATCCGACTTTGTTTGAGATATGCCGTTCACAGACACACACATGGTCATGTTTCCAAAAATTCTTTATATGCATTCAGTGCACCTCAAAACATATTACCTGTGAAATCTTGGCAGCAAATTTTTGGGTGGAATGAAATACTTCTATTTACTATACGTAATAGAGAAAGTGAAAACTGGTATTATGATTTTTGTTACAGTTTTAAATTGCTCAAAATAGGGCATATTAAATTCAAGCGCTGAGGATAAATTACTACAAAAATTGTATTTGAAGATTTAAACACTTATTGTGAAACTACTAGAGGAGTTAAAGTTCTATATGTGTACTAGAATTTAATATGGCAATTTCTCCCCCCCAAAATTAAGGTTTTACAGTGCATGCAACATGTAATTAGCATAATAAAAGCATATTTTTTCTAAAGCCAACTACAGTAGAATCTCGTTAGTACGTTTTTGCAGGGACCTAAGTATTTGGACGTCATAGGCGGGAAAACGTGTTAACGAAAATGCAAAATCTGCAATTTAAGAACATAGGTAATAAAAATCTAATAATTACTACGTCTCCATGGGCAATTTAAATCGATTTTGAGTACAATTTCATACTGAATACGATCCGCGTTTCCATGTTAAATTCAATATGTTTAAATGGATTTGGATACACAAAGCCTGAGAATAAATAATTTAAGCTTTTATTTTGGTCAACTTGGATTTTTTAGGTTACGAATGTTTTTGAGAAAATAAATTGCGAATTGTGGAAGCGGCAATAGTGGTTTTGCTGTGTGTTTTATTACACACGTGATAACAATTTCTGCTAAAAAAGAAAAAATTATGAGCGTGCATCGTGTTAAGAGTACAATAGACGATATTATCTTTGGTGTATACAAGACTATTTGAATACGGAGGTGTTTCCATGCAACAAATTTCGTTCCGGTCCTCTTCTGATCCTATTTTCCAAGAGAAAAGCTTTGTTTTAGTATTTTTCCCTTCTTTAAAAGCAGTTTCAATCAATTTAGGTTTGCTAACAATCGTGTTTAAGGTTGATGGAACTTCCGCACTATATCGACATGTTTTATATTTGGATTGTGATTACATCAAGGATTTTCAGTTTTTCACTGTTGGTTATTTACCTACTACACTTTCTTTTTTTCATTGTAAATGAAAAGTTAAAATACAATCTAAGGTTGTTTGGTCATCACTCAACATTAGAAACTATCGTTAGCGTTTACCGCGTTTACCACGCCAAGGTAAAGCATTCTCTATCCCGCCCACAGAAATCGTGTCACACAAGTATTTAAATGCATGCATGTGATTGGCTGCCGATATCCACCCCGTGACCAAGGATTGACCAAAGTAGCAAATGAGGACGTCAAACTATGAACGTGTTATAATAAACGCCTACTCCCACTGTACCGATCAAGGATTGGCCAAAACAGCGAATGAGGACATCAAAATTCAAACGTAGTAGGCGGGACCGGGAAAACGCACTAAGCAAACATTTATTATATTTGGTGATTTGGTACCGGGACTTTTATAATTCAACGTAATACACGGGAAAACGTGTTAATGAGGAACGTGCTAACGAGATTCCACTGTATTAAATATATCTGCATGAAATTTATAATCGTGGTAGAGTAGCACGTGAAAAAGTTTAGATAAAAACTGTAAGGTTTACAAATTTCACGTATGGTATCCTTGACAACATATCATTTAAAATACGGATAGGTTAGTAACAGTGATGTCAATTTGAAATTACATACAAAATTTGAGTTGGAATGCAAACACTTAACATTACTTACATGTTTTACAACTTTACCAGTTTCAGGAGCTAATTGCTCATGATGTTGTCCCGTATGCATCTGTGTGTAGTGATCAAATTCCATGTTGTGTTCGGTGGCAGTAATTCATCACTTGGTGTTTGTTTTGTCATTTTAAGAGTGTTATATTTGGTGTGATGTGATTGGTTGTCCGTGCAACTGCAGATTTGTCTATTTGTTTGCATTTGATGTGTCTCATATGTTCTTTTAATCTGGTCTCTAAATTTCCTTTTGTTTTACCTATGTATATTTGGTCACATTCTGGGCAATTAATTTGATAAACTCCTGCATCTTTGTTCCAAGGTATTTGGTCCTTTGATTTGTTGCAGAGTAGTTTCTCTATACTTAATCTATTTTGTGGAGCTAGGCAAATGTTTTAAGATGTGAAATTTGTAGTGCGTCCTTGGGTGACAGTGAACTTCTTGAAAATAATTTTGCTTTTTTGTTGGGTTACATCTCTGGTGTTTTAACGTGTTTCTTGAAATGTGCTATTTTTGTTGTTGATTTGTTTGGTGAAGCCATTGTTAATGCTGTGTTAACTGTGTGTTCATATTCTTGTTTGTATTCTGTTTCTGTTAGTGGTGTGTAAACCAATCTATGGGTCAAACTGTTTAGGACTGCATGTTTGTGCGGTATCAGGTTGAAACTGTTTTTATATGTAGTTTTCAGAATGTGTAGGTTTCCTGTAGATCCAAAAATTGTTCTTCTGGTTTCTAATTACTTTCAAATCTAGGAAAGGTAGAGTACCTTCATTTTCTGTTTCCATCGTAAATTGTATAGATCTGTTCTGCAAATTTAGTAGTTTGAGGGCATCCTGGATGAGGTTGTTCGGTACTATTACAAATATATCGACATATCTGTGCCAGGCTTTGTAAATTTGCAGAAAGGAACTGGTTGTGTACGATTCAAAATTACTCATGAAAAAGGTCAGCAAGGAATGGTGATGGAGGGTTTTCAATAACTAAACCTGATAGTATCTGTTGTTGAAAGTGAAAGTGTTATCAGCAGACTGCAGGTTTAGCCATGGGAAACCCTCCAACATACCTCGCTGACCTTTTCATAGTAATTTTGAATCACACATAATAAACTCCCCTCCGCAAATTTACAAAGCCTGGCACAAACATGTTGATATACTTGCAACAGTACCCAACAACCTCATCCAGGATGCCCTCAAACCACTAAATTTACAGAACAGATCTATACAATTTACGATGGAAACTGAAAATGAAGGTACTCTACCTTTCCTAGATTTGAAAGTAATTAGAAACCAGAACAAGATCAATTTTGGGATCTACAGGAAACCTACACATTCTGAAAACTACATAAAAAACCAGAGTTTCAACGTGATACCACACAAACATGCAGTCCTAAACAGTTTGACCCATAGATTGGTTTACACACCACTAACAAACAGAATACAAACAAGAATATGAACACATAGTTAACACAGCCATGAACAATGGCTTCACCTAACAAATCAACAAAAAAATAGCACATTTCAAGAAACTTGTTAAAACACCAGAAATCTAACCCAACAAAAAAGCAAAATGATTTTCAAGAAGTTCACTTTCACCCAAGGATGCACTACAAATTTCACATCTTTAAAATAAAATTAAAAAAAAAAAAAGCAGGAATTTATCAAATTAATTGCCTAGAATGTGACCAAATATACATAGGTCAAACAAAAAGAAATTTACAGACCATATTAAAAAAACATATGAGACATATCAAATGCAAACAAATGGACAAATTTGCAGTTGCACGGACAACAAATCACATCATACCTAATATAACACTCATAAGCACCATGTGATGAATTTTGAAGTGCTGCCACTATGGAGTTCCAGATTCCACCACACAGTCACATACAGGACACCAACATGAGGAACCAGTCAGCCACCTCTGATCTTGGGAGCAATTAGCTCCTGAAACCAGTCAAGTTGCAAAACATGTGATGTTAAGTGTTTCAACTCTGACTCGATGATTGTGTAACTAAAAGACAATAGTAATTATTACTCAATGTTGAACCAGCAGAATGAATACCTGAGCATGCCCTTGTGTTCGTTCCACCAAGTGGTAATGCTCTGCTCCCATTCCTCTCTGGACATCTTGTGCTGATCCATAACCCTGCACACACAACAGCAACTGGTTACCTCAGTAAATAACACAACAAAAGTTTACATTTTCCTTGTCTTACAGTCACCCAGTTCTATAGAACAAGGGATACATTTCAGTAACTTAAATCAACATAATTACAGCCATACTAAACAAGGAAATTAACCAGGTTACACTTAAGGAATATGAATACGTTTTTAAGAACTACACTATTAAATTGACCCCAAAAAATAATTTGAGAAAGAGCTAAATAAACCTTAAAATATACAGAAGAATCCGACATCTTCCAGATAGAAGCAATATTTGTGACTGTTTCATTGCACACTTTTGGAGAGAAACATGATATTGGTCAGGAAATCAAACTGATAAGACATTACATCACCACTGGAATTTTTTCATGGAAAGATATAACAAAAAATAAAACCTGGTGTTACATTCACATGACTCTATAGCTTATTATTGGGTATACAAATTATTCTTACAAAGTTAATTTTCCTACCTACTTCATTTTGAAATAAACCATCCCCGAAATAGCTACATTATGCATTAGATACAAAGGGAACAGCAATAGTCAAATGTTCAAGAACTGGATGCTATGGGCTGGCCTTAAAATTCCAGTCTTTCCAAGATATTGCAAGAAACAATAAAACAATAGGACTTTAAAGAATGGCTAAGTATTGAACAATCTGAACCATTAATAACATCTCAGAAACAGCCTATGCCACAAAAAAAGTTCTTTGAAATAAATTGTGTGTTTTAAAGACATCTATATTTTTTGTGCAGTACATTTTGGTCTGTCGCGTAATCTTTACCAGTTATCAAAGATTATACAAAATTCCTTCTGAATGTAGAAGACTTCAAAGACTGCTCCCAGAAAATTCAAAATACACATTTTATTAATCATATAAATTTCTATATTATATTGCATTTCCATCAAAATCATTTAAGACATTTTTCAGAAATTAAAAACTTTCAAAAAATATTTCATGTAAAGGGGAGTTTGGGATGAGGGATTTTATATAATATCTTCATATTGCAACTTTGGTAGGTACTGAAATTAAATATCAAGTTCGGTAAAAAAAAAAAAAACCACCACCACACTGTTCTAAAAATGCTTTCTTGGAGTTCAAGGGGTCTCTAAACATTTCAAGTGAAATCTTTACATCAAACTTTTGGTTTAAATACAATAATGCTTCCCCTACTTGCTGTATATAGTGGAGCAAGTGAAAATGTAATCAATATTCACCAGAGAGCATTCAAATGCAGACCAGCGCAAGGATTAAGCTGATGAAAGCATATGTGTCTGAAAGCTTGCTTCAATTTTAAGACAAATGGAATTTTAAATGCTAATATTCACTCCTTTAACTGCTATAATTACAGGCATTTTTAAGAAGATTAAAAGGTAATTAAACATCCTCCACTGAAGCATTGTTAGCAGGGAGTGGGGGTATTTCAGCTGGAAAAACTTAATACATTTATGAAATTAGATGTAATGATTAGGGGAAAAATACACACAAGAAGTAAAAGAGGAACACAGACACAATGTTTAAAGAGCACATGATTAGAAATATATAGACAGACTAGCATTTTTGGTACACAGATCAGGTGAAGGATGAATCAAAGCTTTCAAAAACCATTTGCAAAAACAGCTGAAATCTGCAGCTGGGAAAAACTGTTCGCAGCACATAAAATTGAACAGTTAAATGCTGATGTACCAAAGAGTAATGATCACATCACTCAGTGCATCCTGCCATCTAAAAGCCACTTATAAAATAAGCTGTAAGGGTCGATATGTTCCAGCACATTCTCAGTAAAGAAGTGAGGTTAGGATTAGAAATTCATTTGAAGTATTTAGTATCTAAAAATGCTCATCAACCTGAAGTGATCTTACCTCTGAGGCAGCAGTCTATCATTTGCAAGGAAACCAGGGGTATGGATGGCTTTGTTATAATCTCCATGACGAGCCTGGACAGCATAAGATGCAAGCAGCACAGAAGTTTCAGGTGGACAGTATATTTCATCTGACAAAATGGCATTCTTAACCTGAAACAGTCAATTGGCACCAATTAAAGCATTGACCTCTCTGATTAAACACTAATTGGATAGCAGTAATTAAGCTCCAAGATTGCATTGCCCATTACAACACCTGCAGCCTTGAACTGACTTAACAAACAAGTACTAAATCTTTTTTACTGCTGACAGTAAACTCAGCCTGCGCTGGTTCCTCTTTGCTTTATCACCTACACTTCAAATAAACATCTGACACAACTTCCTAAAATTAAAACTCATAAAATTGTCCCTTGTCTATCAAAGCACAATTTTGTGATGACATGAAATTTACAATGTGTAAAATGCCCAGTGCAGTAAATGTACAAAAATTCCATGTAAAATAAATAGAAATTTGTTTTAACAGAATCTTTGGATCTGGTACTACTGCTGCTTTCTATCACACATGGTGAAGTTCTTCCTGGTATCAGAATATGAAGCAAAAAACACCACATACTACGCTATACACAGATTTCTTGTCCATATTTTACGCTTCGTAAAATTTAACAAAAGCCGCCACTAAAATGGGGAAGTTACATCCCATAGTCATAGAATGTAAGAAAAATTTGCACAAGGGAATTCACCTTATAGTTCACATGTTACTGAATGTTTGCTGGTGGTGCATGCTATGCATTTTGTTGCAGGCCAGTGAAGAAGGAACCATGATCATGGAGGATAGACACACAGATAAGCTCTGATCTATCATAGCACTCTATACCATTTACTAGAGGTCATTAGTGGTGCTATACATTTTGTTGCAGGCCAGTGAAGGGGGACCATGATTGTGATGAAGAATAGACACACAGATAAGCTCTGATCTATCATAGCACTCTATACCATTTACTACAGGTCATTAGTGGTGCTATACATTTTGTTGCAGGCCAGTGAAGGGGGACATGATTGTGATGAAGAATAGACACACAGATAAGCTCTGGTCTATCATAGCACTGTATACCATTTACTAGAGGTCACTAGTGCTGCTATACATTTTGTTGCAGCCCAGTGAAGAGGGACCATGATCATGATGGATAGACACACAGATAAGCTCTGGTCTATCATAGCACTCTATACCATTTACTAGAGGTCATTAGTGGTGCTATACATTTTGTTGCAGGCCAGTGAAGGGGGACCATGATTGTGATGAAGAATAGACACACAGATAAGCTCTGGTCTATCATAGCACTGTATACCATTTACTAGAGGTCACTAGTGGTGCTATACATTTTGTTGCAGCCCAGTGAAGAGGGACCATGATCATGATGGATAGACACACAGATAAGCTCTGGTCTATCATAGCACTCTATACCATTTACTAGAGGTCATTAGTGGTGCTACACATTTTGTTGCAGGCCAGTGAAGGGGGACCATGATTGTGATGAAGGATACACACACAGATAAGCTCTGGTCTATCATAGCACTCTATACCATTTACTAGAGGTCATTAGTGGTGCTATACATTTTGTTGCAGGCCAGTGAAGGGGGACCATGATTGTGATGAAGGATAGACACACAGATAAGTTCTGGTCTATCATAGCACTGTATACCATTTACTAGAGGTCACTAGTGGTGCTATACATTTTGTTGCAGCCCAGTGAAGAGGGATCATGATCATGATGAAAGATAGACACACAGATAAGCTCTGGTCTATCATAGCACTGTATACCATTTACTAGAGGTCACTAGTGGTGCTATGCATTTTGTTGCAGCCCAGTGAAGGGGGACCATGATCATGATGTATAGACACACAGATAAGCTCTAGTCTATCACAGCACTGTACACTGTTCAATCTGTAGCCTTAAGTTACACTATAATGCAATAGAATTTAATGCTTTGTTATATCAATGGTGAAAATCTTTGACACTTTGAATCTACCCACAAAGCCATAAAAAAGTTACTCCAACACATTTTACAGACAAACTATAAAAGCGGGAAAACGCTAGTTCTGCATACCTTACCAAGATATTATATACAATCCTCACATTGACAGTGCACACAAGCAGAATGTTTCTGTACCTGCAGATAGAACAGCCTGATGGTGATATCCTGGATCAACTCTTCTGCTACGTCTTCAGGGTAGAATTTGGCACGGAACTTGAACTGGAGAGGATTCTCCTTTTTCACATCCTGGCCCATAACCTGCAACAGTAGCATTATCTGTGAGAATGTGCAGCAGAAACACAAATCTCAGCCAAAACATGCACATGAAACAACCAATGTCTAATGCAAAAAACACACATTTTACTAAAAATATATAAAACAAAAATGTTGGCAATTATATACAGGGCTACAATTTGATTTCAATTATTGCTCCAAGAGATTTTGTTAGTTGCTTCTGTTACTAGTCAGATTACAAGTGACGAAATAAGTGATTTTGTGTTCCAAGTGTCAGCTGTCGCAGCTTAAAAAATTAAAGAGGTTTTTAACTTCATATGGGAAACAAATTTCAAAATACTAGGTTTCAAAGAACTGTTCCAAAATAACAGATGTAGCACATCTGCAAGTATTCACATATAACCCATAAAATACTTAGTCTACTTATCTGACCTGGGTTCTTTTGCAAGTCTTGATTATTACTTTCTTACAAATATTGCCAAACAGCGAGATTGATACCCGACCTCTTTCCTCTCCTTCACATCCTACATTAAGCTATTAATACATACTTATGCCACATATATACATACTTCACATGTTTAGAAATTCATGTGCATCACTGTAGTAACTGTACTGTAAAAGTTATCATGATGATTATATGCTCCAAAATGGCATCTTACATATGTATCTCAACAGCATAATTAAATCTCGCTGGCCAGAAGATTTCACCTTCAAGGAATTCTGAAGTAGGGATTGTTTCAAAATTTAACATCAAATAAATACTTTTGGAAATGCTCTGAATCGCTCCAACTAAATAGTTAGATGTATTGTTTGTTTCCTACATGTACTCCAAGTATTTAATACTCTAGTTTCTTAAGCCACTTGTACATGCCTAACTTGTTTTTTCAATTAAAGAGTTTACGGGAAAAGCTACCAAATATTGAAAAATGTTTTCATAACTTTGGACAAGACCCGACATTGTCATAAATGGCATTTACACATGTTTGCCCAACAACCACTTCAGAACACATTGATACTTCATTAAATGCAAAGCAATTTACTCACTATTAGCATCATGGTATAAGAATTTGCAATGAAATGTAATTACATAGAATTTCTACATACTCTAGGCCAAAAAATCAGATTATGATTAAGGATTACAATGGAAATAACATGAACATATTACAACATTGCTTTAATGCATTATTTTATCCTTCAAAAATCTGCCCGATAATTTCTTCAAATGCTCTCGTCTGCATCTCATAATCCATGGAGCCTGCAGACATGGTGAGCTTTCGTAAAACCTTATCAGCTTCCATATGATATGCCGTACACAGGTAGCCATTTTTGTTTATTTTTTGTTTTCAGCCATGTTGCAGATTTCAAGATATATTGCAAAAACTTGCATTTCATTGGCCAAAGCCATCAAATCTCTAACCATTTAGAGTATGTACTTATTTGAGAAGAAAAGTTGTGAAGTTGCAACAACTTTTGTAAAGCATTGAATTTGACAAAAACGTGATCATGTAGAAGGAACTTTAGTTGAACAGAGGAAGTTTCTGAAACATGAAAAGCTGACTTCTTGTTCTATTAAGCATGAACACACTTTTATTTCAAATTTATCAAGTTTGATGGATTCAACCACTTCAATGTGGATTTGTTTTTCAGTAAATAGTTTTACTTCCTGCATTTACCATTTGATCCTGAAAAAGTATCCCAAATTGTAAGTTACCCTTTGACAACTATTACACTGATTGACAAGATATGCTTTTAAAAGTATATTACAGTTGCCTGCTATAACAGGTTTTTGTTTTAAAAAATAACTCAATCATTAGTACCTCTGATAAATCATGACACGGACCTCCACATAAGAGATTGATGTGCAAATGAGCCCGGTCTAAAACCCTTTAACAATTACCTGAAATTAGTCTTCTCACTCGGGATAAGGGAAAAGCAGTCGGATAACTTTCAACAAAATTTGTTATTGGGGCAGTGATTATGTACATGCCTCTCTACAATACTATAATGTAATATGAGAGTGGAACGGCATTATTACAGAATCAAGTAGTTTGAAAAGACGAGATGGTCAGTCTATTTCCAACATTTTTGTTATCTGTTGCACAATTGTGCACTTTATTATTCTAAATGAATTATTGATAACACTTTTAATGAACTTACTCACCTCAGATTTCTAGTAATGCAATGCTGCCAATTCAACAGCTATTACTAAATAGAATGTCTTAATTATAATTTAGCAGACTTTAAGTAGTCAACTGCTTGATGCAGCGACTCAAAGTGGCTTATTTTGACAATAAGAGAGATTCAGTATTTCAAGAAGAATTTCAAGTCTGGACATGGTTTATGAAGATGCAGATATTGAAGAGCTATGTCGCTTACTGCCTGATACTGCACATTATTACAGACACCAAATTTATGTTGGTAGACATTATCACACAAACCTGACTTTCTTCCACAACTAGACAGACTGGCAAGTATTACCAACTGACGTTCATCTACTAGAAGGAAAAGAATGGATGCACTTCTCACAGGTCCATGTCCCCACTGGTAGGAGGATAAGGCAATGTATGTAACTCCCCAAGTCTCAAATGTATAAAATGGTTCATTTTCAAATATAAAATTACCATATGCCACATCATAGCACTTCCAGATAATTACCCATACTTAAATGGATTCTGCAATTAGCATTTTTATATTAATAAGGAAAAGAAAGCTAAGTATACATGCAGAAAAGAATGAAAAATTAGCCAAGATCATTTAAGCAAAACAATACTGTAAATCACAAAAGCTACGTACAAAGCCCAAATTGTAAATTACCTCAGGCCAGTACTCATAGTCTCACCAATAATGGTGAATGCCAACTCTTATTACTTCAGTCTCCAGCATAAATAAGTTATTTCATTTCAATGAATCACCATATTACCATTTCGCAGGAAAACACAAATGGACTCCATTTCTGCGACAATCCACCAGCTTGCGACGTATATTATCAAACTATCTTTCTAAAACTTAAACTCTTTCTGAATACTATCTTTAATGTCCAAAGTCTGCCCTTTGGGAATCAACAAAATCTCCAGATTTCTGTTGACTACTTTCTCTGGTGGTATTTCAAGAGCAAGGTTTATCTATCCATCCTTGTGTTCCTTGGCTTCAGCTACCTACCACCTGACCCGTCTTTAAAAATGCAATAGCACCATACCCCACATTCACTGTTTTAATGAAGTATAGCAACACATTCATATCCTGTTTACTGCATGAAACAAGCTATTTTCATTTAAATCAATTTAGTATTTCTCAGCCAATGAACCAGCTTATTGATACTGAATTAACCAACCAGGATCATGTATGTATACATAGTACAGAGAGTGGTGTTTAAACTAATCATGATAGAATTTCTCCTATATGCATTTGCTTTACTTTTGGAAGAATTTCATTGTATGATATTTGCGTATTTTGCTGAACTCATGTTACCACCACCACCACCACCACCACCACTACACAAATGACTTCATTTCTCCAAACACACACTTCGTTTTGAAGCAAATATGGCTAGATTTAGAAGCAACAAAATTGATGAAGCAAATGCCATTGAAAATTGACACCTTCAATCATCAGGAGGATTAAAGCAATGTTTTGTGATCAGTTTACACAATAGCTTCATATTTATTAAAGTATTGTTAATATCAATGTTAGAGAAAATAAAGTGGAAGGCACAGAGAAACAAAATATGCTATCCAGAGTTGTCATTTTGTCAAGTTTTACTAATTTTATAGGAAAATATCGTAATCGTGTGTTTAAAAATGTCAGATTATTATTGTTAGTTATCACACCAAACTTCACTTACACTAGATAATTAATTTTGCTATTAAAATATTGTTTTTTCATGAAATAATTCTTTCTCGATCTGCAGTATCAAAATAATAAACATTAATTTGTACTCCCTAAATAATTGAAAGGTATCAGCACTTGTGATATTACTGTGGATAGCAAGCATTATATTAAGGAAATAAGTTCAAAGTGACTAAAAATACTAGACTAGTCTGATATTTTTCTATTGCAAACTGATCTTTATTTCAAATCATCAGTTTATCACACCCTAAAATGAGTTCATCATTAAACAAATCTACCTATATGCCAATTTTTTTTTGGGGGGGGGGATTGAAGATGAAATTCTTTTGTAACTGGGCTGGAGATTTTATACATTGTACTAGTCAGCCACGGTATGAACGTCCTTAGAGGAGGGCGCCACTAATTTGTTGACAATCTAGGCTAGGGATCAGAGGGGCAAGGCAATAAGGAAATTTAGTCTTACAATGAAAACAGTACTCAATCTCTCCAGTAAATGCAACTCTGAACTACGGAGGTGGTCTTCACCCAACTGTCCTTCCAATACCCTGCACACTTTTGTAACCATTTAGTCCACATATCATCCATTGAATAAGCACTGTTGTAACAGCAGTCATTACTGCACTGAGTGAGACAGGCAATTCATTGCAGTAATTAATTAATATACCTTCCACTATAGAAAAATGTGCCCACAGAGACACATGTTTGTGATAAAAGTTCCAACCAAAGCTTCCTCATGTGCGATTTACCTGGCAACAGTTGTTGAAGCTGCTACAAGGGATAAGAGTTACTCATTCGGAACAAATGTTATTTCTAGACCATCTTTACTGTGATGAATGGAGTAATGTTAACTACACTTTGGTTTACATTGAATCAGTGTTTGAGTGATGATACTGTTATTTATTGATCAACAATCCTATTATGAAATCAGATAAGGTTAGAAACCATTATTAAATGGATAAAATATTTTATCCACATCCAACTAATGAAATATGAGCAGAATTAAGGCCCTCGTGTAATTAACAAAAACTCTGCTTATGCTTTGTTCATGTCCCACTACTCGCCTAACTATTTAAGTTCTTCCCTTAAACACAAGAGCATGTCAGTTCTCTTCTGCTAAACTCTTTTAGGGGGGGGGGTTCTATTTATGTAGTAATAAACTGTTACTGCTTCTTGTAAAGTAAACAAATAAATTGCAAATTCAACTGCTGCAGTGAAAACATTTAAATAAGGACTCTGTTGACATTGAATCCTAGATCTAATTCTGACACAAATTCACACTTAGTTGCTATAGTCCACTTTGCAATCGTTCCGCTCAAGTTTAAAGTAGAAGCACATGGAGGATGAAGGGAACTAAGTTGCTTGAATACGGTACTTACATTCTGCAGTTTCAAGCTTTTAAACATTGCCTTGCATCCTAAACTTCTAACACAATACAAGAGTAGCCAAATAAAAGTGGTATTTCAACAATTGAGCATCTGTAATTAAAGGTACCTGTTGGATTAAACTGTTCTTAATTTCAGGTTTTACAAATTATTAAGGTACCTATACTAACCTCTTCTTAAGAAAATGATTAGCACTACAGGTTAGAAAATAAAACCTAAACAATTCTGCATCACTAACAAAGAAGTTCAATTAATTGCTAACAGCAGCCAACCTTATTCATTCTCGATTAAAGGTAGGCACTCTTCTTTCCATTTTCCGCAGGATTCTCTGCCATGACATTTTCAAGACACGGCAAAGAGTGCAGTGGCAGCTTATCCGCAAACAAACTGAGCATAACCTCTTAAACTTAATGGTTCAGTTAGATACAGGTAAATCTGAACACACATTTTGTTTCACAAATTGAGCTGTTACAATAATGGACTTTTAATTTCTCTGCACAAAAATAACCACAAAATGTTACAATCTGAACCAAACTCCCTTATATACAGGAAGAGATGACATGCTAAGTGGGAAATGATGTAGCCAATGAGATGCTCTTGTCATGTGGTTCTGTTTACAACACTTTTGAACTTAAAATGAAAAAACAGGAGTTGCCCTCTTGCAGTAGCATTAGTATTGTTGGGATGGTCTCGCGCTTTGAGGGAGGGACTGGAGCAGAAACTAAGATACATAGTGAGAGTGGGGATTACCTGCCTGGTCTTGGCTGAACTGGCCAGAGAGAAACCATTATAAATTAAAATAATTAAGAGCCACCAGTGTGTGGACAGTATAATCTATCACTGTTCTTCCTGGGGGATATAGGCTATAAGACAACTAATTTCTAAACTGCTGTACTCTCTTCATAGAAAATGAACAAAAATAAAACATAAGATGCAGATGTTTTAATAACCCTTATAAGAAAGTTTTATGCATTTCCTCTGTTTTAAACAAGAAAATTGTCTGGCGACATCAGAAATTGATCAAATGATATTTTATAATTAACATAGAAGTAATTCTTTGGGGGTTGCAGACAATGTACTATTTCCAAAGCATTTAAATGGTGACACTTCTTAATTCATCAGTTTCATCTCTATTTCATTCTATATTGATGTGTGGTTTGTTTATTATTGAAAAGTGTAACCTTATGTCATGGGACCAAAGAAAATGTAATAAAGTTTAAAATATGTGCTGTAATATTCTAAAAATTACATTACAATAATTGTTTCACCGTCATAGGATACTTAAGCTATAAAACATTTACAGAACTTTGTAGACAATTGGGAGGAGGTTAAGGAAATAAATATAACATCTACCAATATTTTACATCCATTTCTGTGAATATCAGAATTTCCATCTGCTATATTACAGGGCTTTATAAGCTCTATAAGAATCTAGATGTACGATAGTTTCATCATAAAGGATATGGGAGGGAACAGGAGGTAAATTAAATTGTCATTTGAGATTTAAAAAGCTACCCATATTACATTTCATAAGTCAGCTAGTTTGAAAAACTCTTAAATTTGAGCTGCATTCAAATCAATTTAATACACCAGTAATAATGTTGCATGCAAATCATGACTATGAATACCAGCCAGGTAGTATTTATGTTGCAAAATAAGCAAACCAATTCAAATGTTTTACGTGCAGAATCTCCCCATCACATTATCTACAAGGCTACTCTAAACAATTACTTACCATTCCTGTGCAATATACACAAGCTAACAATTGCACACTCACCCACATTTCCGATAAACTTGTCTATCCCAATGTCAACATTTGTAAGCATCAAAATAAAACATTAAGTGAGACACATGCACCATCTCCTACACAATTACCACATACAAACTATCACTAACTCTTAAAAAACATAAAACACCTTTCTAATTCTATAGTCTTAGTTTTTAAGTAACATTTAGTCAACAAATAATATTTGCTAAGTAACTTCAGTTTCTGGTTAAATGTCATTTTATGTGATACATTATGAAGGTTTACAAACAAACAGGCACAGGTTATGCAGTTACTTTTTGTTTTCCCTTCTGTTGCAAAATTCTGTACGCCTTAACTATGTAGAGCAAAAATCATTGAACTATTTGTGATTGCAAACATACAAAATTGTGCTTTAAGCAGCTTAATGATTTGGGGGTGGGGACTACATTCACATGACTTCTGCAAACTATTCTTACTAAAGCTTTTTCTACCTGCTTCTTGTAAATTTATATAAACATTTGCAAACAACTTTCAATGAATATTTTTCATTGAAGCAACAGAAAACTAAAGCAATAGTGGATCGCTATATGCTAGCCATTTAAATACCAAGAAACAACTGAATAGACAGCACTTTAGACAGTGTGTTTTAAAGTATTGTGCAGTAAGCTTTTACCCATCGCTTAACTTTACCAGTTACATACAATTCATTCCAAATGAAGAGGACTACACATGCTATTTCAAGAAAACTCAAGGTGAAACATTTTGTCGTGTAAATATCTTACGCAATTTTAACCACAATTATCAGGGCCATTTTTGAGAAAATAAAAGATATTGAAAATTGTTACATGTAAAGGGTAGATTGGGATAGGGGGAGAGGATTTCCTTTCACACTGTGTTGGGAGATCGTGAACTTTAATACCAAGTTTGATATTTATCTAACTTTTAGTCTCTCTCTCCTAAAAATGCTTTTTTAGGATTTGAGTGCCTAAAAAACATGTGAAATCTCTGCATCGCATTTTTAGTAGAATGTAATACTTGGTCTAGAGAAAGTAACAGCATGCTTTAACATCTTAATTTGACAGTTTTATATCTTTAATAATGCAAATTTTGATACTCCTATTTCTACAAGATTAATTTTGCCAACTGTCACTCTTATTATCATTTGTTTGCTTATTGTGACTGGCTTCAGGAGATGGACCAACATGACAATATAATGTAGAATGCTTCTGCAAATAAAATTTGCCGATCCCCTCACTGCCCATCTTCAGAAACTAAGATAAATATAAATAAACACAAAGTGATAGGTTTTAAAAAAGGAAGCAAACTGAGAAGAGAGGAAATATGGTTCCTGGGTGGACAAAATCTATAGGTAGTTAAAGATTATTTAGGAGTAAGGTTGAGTAATAAAGAGCTCATGGTAGAAAGAGGTTATGTAAAGGGAAGGTAGCCATGACAGGGATAAGAATATGTAAATATAAACTGGAGATGTCAACTAACTAGCTGGAGAGAATGAGGCATGTAGAAATCTTGGGGGAGGGGGAGGGCAAATTCAGCAAGAAAATTGACCAGATGTATAACATGTTTTGTAGGGAATTAATCGGACTGATAAGAGCAGCATCAGGGGAGGTCACACTTTTAAAACTAGAAAGAAATGTATAATAATACAAAGAATTTTGAATTTGGTTTAGGTGTATAACAAAAGAGGAAAGAAATTTTAAGGATATGCATAGCAAAGCAAAAGTGTCTGACAAGCAAAAACAGTTGGTGGAATGAAGCGGAAAAAACAATGGAAACAATAGATGAGGGATATATGGGGATCAGAATAAAATAAGTTTTTGGATGGTAGTAACAAGCAGAGTTGAAAAAAGAACAAGAGATGTGGGGAAGCACAGAAGATAAAAAACCATTAAGCTGTTATAAAATAGTAAAAGAAAGATGGTGAAGAGAGATACATTGATTACCATAAAAGGCAAAAAAGGGAAGGTTTAGCATGGATGAGAATGGGAACAATCTATCTAAGAGAGTTGAGAGGTAGGGGAAGAGGAATATGCAAGTTCTGCGGAGGAAGGGAAAGTACAGAGCACTATACAACGGAATGTAAAGGAAATAGGTATGGAGAGAAAAAGTGTGGGGAAAAAATAGGATAGAAAGATATCAAAATGTTAACAAGGAGGGAAGAAAAAACAAAGCCATGGGGGGTTAAAGTAAGAGGTATGAGAAGGGGAGAGCAGGGCATATTCTATATTATCTAAAACACATATTACACAATGCTCTATTTCCTTAATAGACCGAACACTCAACTCCATTAACATATTTTACACTTTCATTTGAAGAACAATCCATGAATTGTAACATACCTGTTTGTGGCTAACGACCTTCCATCACACTGCATCAAACTTATATTTACAAACTGCCCCTTGAACTAGAATCACAAATTTAGCCTGATACTGTACTTCAGGATCATGACTGATTGTCTTCCCTACGCCTAAAAATTCAGATTTTAAGCAGTCTTAATTTAACTTATTGTAAAGGTCATGATGAAACAACAAACTTATTTTATTTTCAATGAATATCACACTTTCTTTTTAAAGCTATCCTCCAACATTCTACAACACAGGTTTCAGAAGAAACCAAACTTGAAACAATCTTTCACATTTATAGTGTGTTTTGGAAAATAATCACACTGAATTAATGACATTTTAAAAATGCAAAAGAAGAAATTTTATTTATTTAATTTACAATTTCACCAACACTATTTTACGTAAAGTATATTAGGGTTATAGCTAAATTAATCACAGGTTTAATGTTACAGTTTACACAAACTCAGAAGTTAATAGATGACCTGAAACTTTATTATTTGTAGTAACTAAATAACTTTAAACTATAAATAGAATTTTTGAAATTCGACACATTCTATATAAGCACTTTTGACCTTTAGGGTTTCCAATACACACAAAATTTAAAGAAATTTTTGTTTATACATCAACTATAAATGCTGAAATATATAACAAATAAAATTATAAAAATTAATGTAGCAACAGTCTTTGTTAAAAACGGCAAATAACTGTTTCTGTAAATTAATGCTACAGTAATTTAAATGTCCAGCCAAGAGGTGCTTTTAAAACTAGGACAATGAAACAAAAGGTGCTCAACTGCTTGTTCCTCATGACACACACACACACACATTTCCATTCTGTTTCTGTAACTTAATGCTACAGTAATTTAAATGTCCAGCCAAGAGGTGCTTTTAAAACAGGACAATGAAACAAAAGGTGCTCAGCTGCTTGTTCCTCATGACACACATTCTGTTTCTGTAAATTAATGCTACAGTAATTTAAATGTCCAGCCAAGAGGTGCTTTTAAAACAGGACAATGAAACAAAAGGTGCTCAACTGCTTGTTCCTCATGACACACATTCTGTTTCTGTAACTTAAATCTTTCAAAATAGAATCCAAAATTTCCATGTCCTGATATAAATGCTGAAATATATAACAAATAAAATTATAAAAATTAATGTAGCAACAGTCTTTGTTAAAAACGGCAAATAACGGTTTCTGTAAATTAATGCTACAGTAATTTAAATGTCCAGCCAAGAGGTGCTTTTAAAACAGGACAATGAAACAAAAGGTGCTCAGCTGCTTGTTCCTCATAAAAAACACACACACACACACACACACCCACACACCCACCCACCCACACACACACACACACACACACACACACACATTTCCATTCTGTTTCTGTAAATTAATGCTACAGTAATTTAAATGCCCAGCCAAGAGGTGCTTTTAAAACAGGACAATGAAACAAAAGGTGCTCAACTGCTTGTTCCTCATGACACACACACACACATTTCCATTCTGTTTCTGTAACTTAAATCTTTCAAAATAGAATCCAAAATTTCCATGTCCTCATATAAATGCTGTAGATATAAAATTTGGCGCAAGTTTTTGAATGCTTAAGCAAATACTGACTGTAGGAAAAAATCTTTCTTGTAACTTCTCTTTTTGTACTGCTGATTCACTGACTTAATTTTCTGCTTTGCAAACGAATAAGGACAAAGTACAACTGAAGCAGCATTTCCTCTCAATCCACCGCTATTATTGATACACGTGTAGTTTAAACACAAACAGCCAACTTATTCCGTATGTTCATTTTTAAACAAGCGAGATGTGCCACATACTCATGATTTTCTCTACCCCCTATCACTTATTAGTAGGTAAAATTATTCTTATAGAAGTTTATTTTCCCATTTACTTCATTTTAATAGAGGTAAACCTTTCCAAAGTAGCTGCATTATACATTTCCTTATAGCTATAAAGGGAACAGAGGTAGTCAAATGTTTTAGAACTGTTCGTTATATGCTGGCCTTAAAATTCCATACCGTTTCCATGACATTGAAGAAACAGCTGAAAATCGATGCAACTTTAAAAGAATAGGCAAGTATTGAATAATTTGAACCATTAATTCCAGATATCTCAGAAAAGTTATCTGAAATAAATTGTGCATTTTAAAAAGCTCTACATTTGTTGTTAATACATTTTTTCTATAGTGTAACGTTCATTAGTTATATAAGATTATACAAAACTCCTTTCGGATGAAGGGAACCACATTCTATGCAAAAAAAAAATTCAAGATATACGTTTTATTTGTCATGTAAGTATCTTTAATATATGGATATTTACTCAAAACCATTAGTCATTTCTTTTAGAAAATGTTCTATGTAAAGGGTAGTTGGGGTATTTTCTTAAGAATCTTTGTGTCACATCTTTGGAAGATAATAAAATTGAATACCAAGTTTGGCATTTATCTGCCTTTTTGTTTTTGAGTTATGCTGCTTACATACAGATGTACATTTTTCTAAAAATGCTTTTTGGGGGGAGGCTGTTGGTTCAGGGACCAAAACATTTCCAGTGAAATCTCAAAAGTGAATTTTTTGCATGGAAAACAATTATTCCACAAATTACCATACATAGTACAGAAAGTAAAAGTGCTCCACCACGAGAGATTTAATATTGACAACTTTCCACATTTGAATTTTGTTTCATGGTTGCCTGTGAAATCTGTTATAAATTTGGACAAGTCATTGAAGAGTATAAATATTACCTGTGTAAGTCTTGTTACCAACTCCTTTCTACATTAGAATTTTAATCCGTTAGTTTCAGTAATTTCCAACTTGCATCATGAATAAACCAGTTCAACATACATCAAGGCTAGAAGTAACAGAAAAAAGAAAAAGAAAAATTCATGTATCTCTTAACACAAAAATTGTGTGTTACATTCACAAAACTTTCTCTACTCATTCTTCTACAAACTATTCTTACAAAAGCATATTCTTGTAAATGCTTCTTGATAATACAGATAAACCTTCATTACTCATATTGTTGCAAGTATAAGAATACAATAGGCTAAAGCAACAGATCTTTCCACAACATATTGCTATGTAATGGTTTTTGAAATTATCTTCCCTTTGCATGAAGACAAAAAAAAAAGGGAGGGATGCAAGATATTAAAACACTGGTCAGCAGATTAAAAACACTTGTTGCTCCAGTTACTTAAAAATTCTATTCGAACATGTTTCGAAGGGACGTGCTCTTCATCCTCAGCAAGCCGGCCGACTGATGTACTCACCAGGTAACTTCTTCCACTTCCTTGTTGCCCGGTATGCCTCTCTTTCTATTGGTCAGTCGTAAGACGTCATCCATCACTGGCGTTTCAAAATTCATGGCTCGATTTATGTTCATAATGTGTTTTTCTGATTTTAAAAGTTTAATTTCGTGACTAAAAATGATGGGCTATGACTGATTTATCTGTCTGTTTATATTTTATATTTCTGAAATGTTCTTTTAATCTGGTTTCCAGATTTCTCTTTGTCTTCCCAAAATATATTTTATGAAAATCTTCATAACTGATGCAATAAATTCCTGATAATTTATTATCTCAAAGTAGTATTTTTTAAAGGATGGTTGAGCAATTTTCCCACACTATATTTTGTGGAGCTAGTTTTATGTTATAATCTTTGAAAATCTTGCTGAATTTGTTGAACACTTTTGGATGGTATGTCAATTTGCAGAATCTTTCCTGTGTCTCTCCTGTATTTAATGTGCTATCGTCCTTAGTTTTTCGTGTTGTATGTTTTTTGATGATTTTTGTAACAATGCTGGCCTGTTTTTAACACTTCATTTTAATTATTAGTTTTATATTGTGGAGGAAAATGCATCCTATTTCATTTTAATAAACCTTTGCAGAAATAGCTGCATTACACACATTATAGATAGAAAGGGAATAGCGATAGTCAAATGTTTGAGTACTATAGATGCTATATGCTGGCTTTTAAATTCATGCAATTGCAATTAACAGCACAATGTAGCCAGGATTTTAAAAATGAAAGTTTTGAACAATTCCAAACATTAACAAATATCTCTGAAATGGCTTATGCCACAAAAAGTTATTTGAAATAAATAGAGATTTACATTTTTTGTGCAGTACGTTTTTGTCTGATCACTTAATGTTTACCAGTTATACAAAATTCCTTCCGTATGAAGAGAACTTCGCAGGCTATTTCCAGAAAACTCAACTTCTAAAAATGCTTTTTTGGATTCAGGGGGCCTCAGAACATGCATTTTCGGTGACATCTTGATAGCAAATTTTTGGGTAGTATGCAATACCTTCTCTAGCTAATATGTACATGGTGGAGAAAATAAAAGCATGTTACATTATCCATGACACACATTTACTTAGAAATAATTTCAAATAGTGAAATAGACACACATTCAAATATTAAAATGCACCGATGAAAAGAGAATAAAATCATTAACTTTCTAACATTCATCAGATAACATATTATAACCTAACACACAGGACTCCAATTTAAAAAGTTCTTACTGGCCAAATTTACAAAGAAAATACAAGCATAATTTTTAATACACAGAAAGATCAAACTGTAATAATCCTAGATCATTTCCGAGTGCTACATGTTTCTTCCATCAGATCAAGTCATTTTCATTGCAGTTCCAGGTATTGTACAAAAAGTACTTCATTAAATGCATCGTAGTTAGAAGTATTTTACTCCATCCAAAAATTTGCGAGATTTAAGTGAAAATACAGGTTTTGAGGTCTCCTGATAAAAAACATATGGAAAGATCATACACACATGTGTTTACAATTTGATACATACTTTACTCGGTAGTTAAATTCAGTAACTTTCAAGGATGTTGCATTATAATTTTTAATAAACATTCCCTCGCTGCAAATTAAGCTTTTTGAGTATTGTTTATTTTCTCAAAAATAGCTATAACAAATCTATCTTCTGTGAATAGCCTATGAAACCTTGTACATTCTGAAACAATTTCTATAATAGGTATCTCATAGTGTCCTTATTTTTAACCCCTGCTTAGGCCCATTAGAAATAAAAACTGACTTGCAATATACAAACATTGTGTTTTTAATTTAATTTTAAAGCTTCATTTATTAAAAGGCAAGCTCTTGGACAAAGCATAACAAATACACACGACTGAACAGGGCACTAAGAACAATGAAACAACATTAAAGGGAAGTAAGAAGTGTAATGTTTTGGAAACATTTAACTTGAATGAAATTTTAAATTTTTTACAAATGTCCATGGCAGAGAGATTTAAATATGAACATTCACAATTTGGGGGAAGCTAGAAGAACATGGGATTTTACATTGTGGATAACAAGACTACAAAGATGAGTAAGAGGGCTACTGATACTTTCAAAGCAGACATTCCAAATGATTTGATGTCAGTAGTGAGTGGGATAAGTCCAATATCCTGCAGGTATCAGTGAAGAAGTTTGGAATTGTTGCACAGGCACCTATTAACACCACAATGTGGCCAGAGGGATATTTTCTTTCTGGAACTGCTGGCTGATACATGTTCTTTTTCTTGTCAGACCTCCTTGGCTTATTTCAAATTGCATTGTGGATCTAATATACAACTGATATGCATGCCAGATTTAAGGCAGGTACATCGTATACTGTTCTATTCACACGAGTGGCAGCTCTGGACAGATGCCCACAAGATCGGATGGGTGGAGGAAAAATCAATTATGATTGCAAGGCACACGTTGTAAGTGTTGATTAATATTGTGTGTGTTTATGTGAGAACATTCTATTTAGTTATTTATTTTCTACGTGTTCTTCGCTAACTACAATGATAAGTCATCCTCCGTGGTGTAGTGGTTACCATGTTAGCTTCTAGTTCACAAGGTCGCAGGTTCAAACCCGGTGGAGGGTGATGGATTTTTTCGGGCATAAAAATCCTTAGCATGGATTCCTTCAGAAGGGAAGTAAAGCTGATGGCACGTAAAAGAACCTCAAGCCTGTCTTTCACACCCAATATAGAATGGGATGCTAAGAACCGTAGTGGTTAAACAGCGTGTATAAATAAAACTCAATTTAATTTAATCAATGGTGAACAAACTCAAAGGAAAGGTGCTCGTGAAGTAGTGAGCAATGTTGCCGTTTCATTAAAAATGTTGGGAAAAGAAGTGTTAGGCAAATAATTAAGGAGACCAAAGATGTGGATTCTGTGCTACTTTTTCCACCCCCCAAAAATCATACTGAGCTGCCCTAGACACTTTCAATGAGGTCAATGAGTTGTACATTACTGAGAAGCAAAGACCTACATTAAGGAAGCTGCATGCCAGCAAGTACATCTACTCTAACAAGAACACTTCAGAGGTTAGCCTTCAAAATGAAGGAAGACTAAAAACAGAAAAATTGTAATGGAGCGCCATGAGAGCAGAGCAAGCGACTATTACCTCAGGATATCCAACAATACCAGAATGAGCGCCATTCTATTATATACATGGAGGAAACTTCGCATACCTCAACACATGGTTGGAGTGATGACAGCATCCAAGGGCTTTTGTCACCTGGGTCCAAGGGTCAATGTCTGATATTCATTCATGCTGGAGCGGAGCAAGGGTTCACTCCCAATGCATATGTTCGATTTAAGTCCCATCAAAAGACAGGCGACTATCATAACATTAACTATGAGAAGTATTAATGGAGCAATTGATACCCAACCTGCCGCCAAATTCTACACTGGTTGTAGGTAATGCCCCTTATAATGTTTATTTTTATAAGGTAGTACCCACTTCCAGATCCAGAAGAGATGTAATGATAAACTGGTAGACAAAACCTTCCAACAGAACACTAACTCGTTTAATAATCCCATTAAAACCAAGACATGCCACGTACAAAATAGATAGTCTTCTCTGCCATCATGGCATCCCGCCTTATCATCCTGAACTCAATCTCATAAAAAACTGGGTGGCAAACAGAAATGTTACATTCAAAATTGACATCTTTCAGGTAGGTGATAAGTTTGCAAGCATTTCTGCACAAGATTTGCAAGAAAGGTGTAAGCACGTGAAAAAAATTGAAGCAGATTATATGCAGATAGAAGGCTTATTGGATGTGGGACAGGTAATAGTAAGAATTCTGCTATAGACTCAAGTGGAGACGAAGACAACTTAGAAACAGAAGGAGATTACATTGCAACAGTACGTAGTGCATGAAACCAGCCTCAAGGCAAGAGTTGTCCACTCAGCATGCAACAGATATGATACCACATGTGAATCAAACAGTACTCCCTTGTTAAGCAGTTCCCAAGTGCTTGGAACTATGGACATTTGAAAGAGTTTCAAAGTTGCTGTGGCAACACCGACAGCAGCTACTGCCCTAATTTCAACCGTTA